>JAATLQ010033988.1:0-14657 GCA_013421005.1 Heliconius erato x Heliconius himera | reverse complement strand
ATGCCGGGCTCCGGAGCCCAACACACTTTGTCGGCCGACAACGCGCCTGTAGCTCCTCTGGTGTTGCACGGGGTCGTGGGCGGCGGTGATCACTTACCGTCAGGTGACCCGCACGCTAGTTTGCCTTGTCTTTTCCATAGAAAAAAAAAACTTCATTTTCGCCCCAATTCGAGATATTGCATGATGAAGGCGGAACTTAACGTCGCGCTGTAGTTTTCTAGAGCGGTTAAATGAAAATAATTTGATTACTATCAAGACCTAAGTCCACTAATCGAATTCAGAACCGTAGCTTTTATAGTCATACGCTGTTTCACTTGGACACGATATTCTCTTATAAAAAATATAATCAGGGATTTGAGTTTAGAGGCTAGAATTAATGTTATATAAAATTTATAACAAAGAGAATCATTCAGGAAATACTAAAAACTCTGTATATTTGTGCATAGTATATTTAAATAAAAGACTGTAAGTCTTAACGATTTAAAATATTATAAAAAAAAGGCTTCACCTTGCCAGTTACGTCGGCCCTTTACACTCAGTGCAAAGATAAAAAAAATATTCGAAGGATCGCGATGGGCATTTTTGTAATTTTTAAATTAGTCTTTTGTTTATGAAACATTTTTTTTATTCTACGCTAATATATAAAAATCAGTTCCACAATTTTTTTTTAATACAAAGACTAAGAAAAATAATTTTCATAAATGGAACGTCATCATTATAATATTTTTTTTAAACAGATATTGGAGACAAACTCATAGAAGTTATAGGATTGGAGAATTGCTTGCATATGGGTCAAGTTAGAACAGGTAAATAATATATATTTTATAAATTTTAAACATATTTTTAGACTGTATTCTGCACATAGTACAATAGGCCGAAGATAGGGTACCACGGATACTCGAGGTATTGTGTATTGATTGGTGGGACTCAACGCCAAGCTTTGCCGTATTACCAAAGCTACGAAATAAAAATTATCAATTATAAATATTTATTTTCCCTAGTATTAATTGAACCCACAACTGTCGCACACTTGTGCTCCTGCACCACCTTGGCCTCATCGAAAATGTTTTTCGGTGCTAATATTTTTAAATAATAAAACAGGTCTTCGAGCGTCAGGTAGGAGATTAGCGCAGTGCAGTTCAATAACCATAACTACGAAGCGCACTTTTCCGATGCAAATAGATGGCGAACCATGGATGCAGCCTCCTAGTAAAGTAAGATTTAGCTTTACCTTTACCTTTTTCCAGCATAGTAGGATGGGCAGAGACATCCTAGGGTCAAAATTCAAAATATTCCATTCTCCTCGTTCCTCTTCTGCTTTTATTTCACACCTTGCATGAATATCAGAACTCAACGCCGCGCTTTTTTTTATTTTTTTTTACTTTATTATTTCTAATTATTAACTTAACTTAGTTTCACGCTGTATTCCAAGCGGGGTAGCCAGAGAGAACGGAGCGCCAAACTATGGTCTCTATTTACCTCTTTTGCCTTGTCCACTGTCATCAACCTCTTCCTTCTTCCTTCTCCTCTTCGGTAGACGACGGATATACAAATAACTTCTTATTATGAATATAATTTATATTTCATAACATAACTTCTAAACATAACTTATCCACTTTTTCTAGATAACAATAACACACAAGAACCAAGTGCCAATGCTGATGGGTCCCGCGCCGGAGAAGGGGAGGAGCTTCTTCAAGCTCTTCACACATTGTTAAACTGTTCATTCCATACAATTACATACATATATATTTATTTAAACATATAAATGACAGGTAATCGGTTTTTTTATGTGCATATATCTATTTACATAGTGTTCAAATATTGATTTATATTTAAATAAAAAAAGCCAAAAAACAAGAGGTTTGTAAGTAATGAATTTGTGTATCAAATAAATATTTCATATTTTTTTATGTTATTACACAATTGATAGGCATTGCTTTTCCATCCATATTACGGACATGTCTCTGTTCTTTTATTGTATTTTTTTTACTTTTTTGTATTTTATCACGAACTTTTGGTATTTATTGTGTTGTCTGTTGATTTTTTGAATTCATTTGTTTTTTTGTTTCTGTTTTTAAAATGATCTGTTTATTTATCTAAATGTAAATGACGCTGTACATGTATATAATGATATATAGATACACAAACATGTATTTAAATGTGTATATTTTAATTATTTAATTCTTCATTTATAATTTTATCTTGGATAATATTATGTTCTAGACAATTTACGATTATTAGTTCTAGATATATTTTCTTATATACAGAACTTAAAAATATACTACAACATAAAAGACCACAAC
Source organism: Heliconius erato x Heliconius himera (assembly GCA_013421005.1). Taxonomy (NCBI): domain Eukaryota; kingdom Metazoa; phylum Arthropoda; class Insecta; order Lepidoptera; family Nymphalidae; genus Heliconius; species Heliconius erato x Heliconius himera. Next base: position 12,351 of record JAATLQ010033988.1, on the reverse strand, counting down.
CTACTAAATAAGCTTTTTAAAGTCAATATTCTGTGCTTATGTCGTAGTGAAGCTTGACATCGTACCAATAATGATACGTCCATTTTCGCGAAATTTATTATTATTATAGTAAAATATATTCAGGAACTTCTAGATTTTGCATAAAAATAGATCGTATACATTATGTAGATAATAGATAAGCGCACATTTTTTTTATTTAATTAATGCTCAAAATTAAATATCATTACGGCCCTGTTTCCCCTCGCTGATAAGCTTCTGACAACAGAAAGGCCGTCGTGGTTGCGTGTGACGTATCTTGAGTGTAAACGCCTGTGGCCCACTCATAAATGGTTATATTTTAATTATTTTTATTTCCCTACTATGCTAGACGAAGCACGTCGTTGAACTCCGCTATATGTGGCACGAAAATTGGCCGGTGCGTTGGAAACGAAATATCTTAACACTAAGTCTCTTCTGCATTCACTGATACGCAGATAAGATTATGAAGCTGTAGAAATTATTAACTTATCAGTTAATTGCAAAATAAAGTTTATGTATATCATTTTAAAATGGGCATTTATAAAAGACTTCAGCTGTTTTTGATGTATTTTTTTTATCTATATTAAACAATATTTTTTATTGGTTTGCTTGATACTAGTATTATTTAGCGCTTTTACTTTTATACAGAAATGCAATCTTTTTTGCTTATATTTAAAACATAGATTAAGCTTAATTTTATAGAGTATTATAAATATATTTCAAATTAGTCTAATTTTATGGTTAATACCAAAATCTACTTATAAGTTATAGAATCTTGGAAATATCCTAGTTTAGATTTTTTAAAATATTTTTTTATATATTTTGCACTATTTTCTTGTATACAATAAAGTTTACACCTTTTTTATTGGCTTTAAGTTACATGATTTATGCAAACATTATGATTAAAAAATAAATTTATAATAATACTGCACATAATATATAGTCTTATATTATGAATTGTAATTAAACTGACGATACAAATATAACATTATCTTTTTTACTTTTATGAAACACGTAGAAATAAATAATATTTTGAGCAAATAAAATATTTCCAGTTTACAATTTTCCAAAAAAAATCGAGGTATTCTACGAATTTAAATGTAAACAGATAGTACTAAATTACTAGATCTATATGTCTATTTATATGTGCCAATTGAAAAAAGTCTACATTATCTATGATATTTAAAAAAACCTTTACTTAATTTACAAATGTCATATTTTTTTATAATCAACTTTATTAATATGCCAAAGATCAAAATAAAAAAAGCCTAATATCATTTTTTTTTTTTCATTTTATTACAATTTTGAAACTTTATTTTTAAATCATATCTCATTTACGGGTTTATTATGTTTTATAATTATATAAGATTTAGATTAAATTGTTAGATTTAAAAGAAATAGCTTCACTTTGTAGCTACACTATGTTAATCATCCTTTGATAATAGTATTGAGTCATTTGAATACTCATTATATATGTTAAATACTTATACATTTCAAATTTAATAATCACATTTTTTTGTTATATTATACTTTTTCATTTATTTTTTTTGTTGTACTTAACTACATGTGAAGCTATTTTAATAAACGTTTTCTTATACAAGATGAATTTTGAAGTATAAGAATCTTTTTAAATGAAGAAATAATGTGGTTTGGGAGAGAAACTGAATAGAATCTATTCTGTACGCCCAGTGACATACAAAATTCTTCGAGTGTATGGAATATTTTAGTGTGTACATAATTTAATATATTAATTTATGATGTCATTAATATAATATTTAAAAAAATAATGAGTATAATATGTTGAATGAAAATGTTAATTTTGTTATTTGTTTTGTTATTATCTGTAATTCTAAGTAAGTGTTATACGTCTAAATATACTGTTATGTATTGAAGTCTTAAAATGTCAATCTGTTAATGCATAATGCAAATTGTAAAATTTAAGTGCAAATTCAATGTTATATAATATTTGTAAGTATTGTTTTCACACTGAAGTTTTTGTTTTTATTAATATTGTGTATTAAAAACATAACTAACTTCTAAAGTTCTCTAGACAGAATTTTTTCCCTTATTATGAAGGTATACCTACCTACCTACATAACTTTTTGGACTTTACTTTTGCACTAAATAGTACTCGATATGCATAATAATAAACGGTAAACTGACACTATTAAAAATATATCAGTTTAAATACAGATTTGTATTTTACTTTATTAAATTACCATAAACAAAAAATAAAATAAATTAAAATAATAGAAGATCATAATTATAAGGGATATAGAAAATTGTTATTTATGAATGTGAATATTTATTACATTAATACAATAAATTAATTATTAATGTATATCTGTTGTATGTCTGAATGTTTTTAGATAATCTGTGGTCGTCAGCTGTGTTTTTGTTTTAAAAAGATACAATTCCTTCTCTTCTGAGAGTTCATTGTTAACAAAAATACAGTCCTTGAGTAAAACAAGTCTTATATTAAAGTATTAACTATACTACATATATTTAATATAAGATAAGTAATTAAAGTCAAGATAAGATTTTTAATTTAAAACCAAACTTTAAATTAAAGCAGCAACAGTAAAATCCAAATAAATCTGTCTCCATATAAATGTCGACAAAGCACCTGTTTCTTCTTTGGTGTTACACTAGGTCGGTGATGATTTCCCATCGTTTCATTTTATTTTTTAATTCAATAAATATTTTTATATTGCAATAATTTAAAATATTTCTTGAATTAAAAGAAGAAGAAGGACATCTATTGTTTTTTTTTTCAACATAACTACTTTCCAATTCGTAACAGTTTTATGTTTATTCGACGATTCAAAATTTCTTGCAAATTATTATATTTATTCTATCAAAATTAAAATAAATATTTTGAATTTTAATTACTGGCGACCTCTAATATATGTAACATTTAAATGAATGTGTTTGTTCTAATATAAGAATTTAGCGTCGCGAAAAACAATTATAAATCTGTGCAAGCTTTAATAGTGTTAAGAGATATTTATTGTAATTATATTACATTATTGATTGAATATGAATATTATTGTAATGATTATTATTATATGTGCAATAGAAAAATTGTATGTAGTTTTATTTTAAAATAAAAAAAAAAAAACAGCTTCAAGCTGTATCCCGGATACAGTAGGGTAGGCAGACGGAACCTAGTTTTAGGACACTCCGGTCCCCACTTTTCGCTGAAATCTGGAGGCATTGTGTGCTTAGTGGTGAAACTCAACGCTGCGCTTTTGCCTCGACACCAGAGCGAAGAAATGAAAATATACAATTATATAAACATTTCATTTCCTTGATGGAGGATCAAACCCACAATCGGTTGCGTTTACATTTGCACTTTGTACCTCTGCGCCACAACTGATCTACATGATTTTATGTAATATTACTCAGATTGAATTATATCTCATATGCCAAATAAATAAGGCAATTTAGCATCAAAAAATTAAGATTTAAGATTTTTTATTTATCGGCCTGAATTCTTTTTTTTTTGTAAATAACCGGAGGCCAGGCCCCCCTTAAAAATGTCTTTAGATATAGATATAGACGCAACAAGCGGGTAATTTGATAAAAATATAGTAATTATTGTGATTTATCAATATTAATTAACAATACTAAAAGCATTGCACTTCCCTCACGCAACATTATGGTTGTCGTAACTCTTACCAATTAGTTGTGTTGAAAGAAATATGCCTACAATTAGAATCGAATGTGATAATTACTACACTTTGGTATTGATAGGTTTGCAACGGAACAGCGTCTTGGTGTGTGCGTGACGGTTGCGGGTTCGATTCCCGGACGCATGGATTCGGACGCATGGATGATGGTAAAAAGACAAACTAACACGTTGAGCTCCGCCTTTTAACAGCAAAAATTAAACGGTGCGTGGAGAACGGAGTGTCTCAACACTAAATTCTCTCTGCCTATCCTACAATATGCGGGATACAGTTAAGATAAGTCAAGGGTCCAAATATTTCTATGACCAAACGGGTTACAAAACTGGCTTACTAATTATCGAAAATAAAATTCTCCACTGAGTCATTATGGTTTTAATATGTTTTTTTTTATAATTTTACACTTAGATCGACGGTATGTATAAAATAATTAGCATACAATAAACATTGTTGCGTCAATATTTAAGTATTAGATGACAGGTATCATTTTTCACTAGCGTTTGCCTGCGATTTTTTTAGAGATTACTCACGAGAATCAGCTTCACATTGTATCCCGCACACAGCAGGGTAGGCAGAGGGAACCTAGTGTGATGACAAGAAATATAAATTTAAATAAATATTTCATCTTCTCTAGTGGGGATCCAACCCACAACCAGTCGGTTTTACAGTCATACCTTGTGCCGCTGCGCCACTTACTACTATACTATTATTAGGTAAAACAAATCGTGACGTTGAGGTCCACCACTAGTGAAGTGTTATTTCGGGCGGGATGTAGAGAATTGAGTGCCTTGACTCTACAAAAAAATCACATTCTCCAGAATGGAGATCTATGATAGAAACTACTTGCGCTTTACTGTCATCATGTGGTGAGATTAACTGGTGGACTGCCAGGACTTCAGGAAGTTAGTTCGTTCTATTGTTAACCAATTTAACCAGGAAATGGAATGTCTGAACTTAACTTGCCTGTGACTTTATGTTTTTGTACCACTAGTACCTATTACTAAACCAGAATAAACAAGAAAAAGTATTTTCAAGCACGTTTTTTTTTTCAATTTTTTTGTGATCGTTGTGTGTAATCTTTATTAGTTAGTCAAATATTTGATAACAATTGACAGACAAACATACAAAGTACCACTTTATTATAATTATATGTAAACAATTAGCAATTATTTTGATTGTTACAACGCGACCTTTTAGAGTAGAAATGCGATGGGCGGGTATGATTTGTACTGAGGTCGTTCAACATTCTTGCATGGCTTAAAGACTGATGTTATTTTAAGAAAAGATAAAAAAATAAAATGGTACAAAGAATTAGAAACCGTTGACTTTTATTTTTTTATACCTTTTAAGAAATATTGTACCAATTTAAAAGAATATTTTAAATATGAAATTGTTAACACTATCTATCTTTGCATTTAAAACTGGAAGGTGACTGATATATCCATAGATACACGGCGCAAATCTAGAATTTTGAAAGTGTATAGGGGTTAGGGGTTGAACTATCCTTTCCCCAAAATTATTCCTTAACCCCAACGAACCCTTCAACATCAACTATTCAACCCTCGCTTCCACTATCCTCTCCTTTCGTTACGAGAATGTAATGTTTTTATAAATTAAAACATCTCAATATGGTAAATAGTGATATAGCACGGAAATGGTTTACATTCTTGATGTCATTTCTTGAATATGTAATTTACAAATATATATTTAGTAAAAAGTAATTAATTTAAGGTTTAGCTCGTTTATTTGGATAAGATTTTCTTTGACGTGTTGTTTTTCTAGAAAATTTTTTTTTTTACAACTTCACGCTGAACATTTTTATTACTTGTAATCTTACAGGCATGTACTCGTATTTTTTAGTAGTAGTTTTTTTTTACTTTTACACACTTTTATCTTTTTTCTTCTCTTCGTCACGCTGCACGCAGTCAAGAAGGGCCGGCAGACGAAACCTAGGCCCGTATTTATAAGTCGTTGAGATGCCGTTTTCATTCATACATTGAATGGATAAATTAAAATCAATCATCTCAAGAAAACTCTTAAGATCGATCGATCGATCTCAAAATTGAGAGCGGTTTGTAAGTATTGGCCCCAGCACAGCAGGGCGAGCAGGGAAAGCAAAGGGCACCTAGTGCCTGACACTCCGTTCCCCACTTTCCGCCCAATTTTCAAGACTTTTTCTTGTTCTCAGATCGAGAAATTAAAAAAGTCATTCCCCAGAATGTGCATCGAACCCACAACCGTCGCGTTAACATTTTGACGCTGTTCTGCTACGATCACTATCATCGCTGTCACAGCGCCACGGCGACCTCATAACATAGATTAAAATATTATTTAAATAGGTACGACGTTTAAAAGAGATCGACCATATTTGAAAAAAGGAGAAAGAGAAAGCGCAATGTAGAGTTCCGATACTCTACTATTGAGAATATTGGACCAGAGTATCTTAATAATAAGTTCCCAATGCGAGATCTAACGTGAAACTAAAAAAAGCACATAATTATTTAAAATATTTATTTAGCACACTAACCCTTAATAAAACATATTACAATATTACAGGTACCCAACAAATAGCTTTCTTCCTTTTGGGTGTAACTTGGATCGCATCCTTGACATTATATGTGTCTTGTACGTAGTATGTATGTGGAGTACAGCAACCGGTTACATTATAGCGTGGACGGTACTATGCAGTATGTGGTCAGAGATATGTTATATATTTTTTTTTTCAACTTCACACTATATTTCGTATATGGTAGGGTAGGCAGAGGGAAACTGATGCTAAGACACTCCGTTTTCCACGTTTTGCTGAATTTTTGAGGCAATGTGTGTTGCATGAGAGTCCAGAATCCGGCAGAAAGTGGAGAACAATGTGTCTTAACACTAGGTTCCTTCTGCCTACCCTGCTGTGTGCGGGATACAGCGTGAAGCTGATTTTGATTTATTTTAATTTTGTCGCGTCGTGTGAAAATGGAAATAATGAAGTGATTTATACGACACACGACATTTTCAAAGTGGCCATTGCTGTACGCTATTTTAAAAAGGTCTACTAACTAACTGAATGGAAAGTCTACAAAAAAATAAGATTAGATTTTTTATTACTGTATCAAGTATACTTAAAAAAGACGAAAGCACTATTAGACGTCTAGGATAATTGAAGGTATCCTAAAAAAAGAGAGCAGCTCAAAAAAAAAATGAAAGCCATCCTAGAAAATCAAAGCCACTCTAAAATGTTCCGTTTTGAGCCGAATGAAGAGTGGTCACCTAAACTTTCTATAAATGATGCGACTACTCAATTAAAACCAGGGGTTCTTGAGATTAGCGCGTTCAATCACACAAATTCTTTAACTTTATAATATTAGTGCTTATACATTTACTTTAAGTTACATAAACTCGTCCAACAATTAATTACACCTCGTCGGCACCTACAAAAACACCCCACTTTATAGGCCGAGAGCCCGATTTTAATGTAAATTTATTGTCATATTACAGACCAGGGGCTAGTTGCAGTTATCATAATGAAATCTGAATCAATTCATTTAAGTGATTTTAAAACAATATAGTTGGAATAACGTCTAATTTATGAGTTAGGACGAGGAAAACTGCACAAATATACATACATACATAATATTTGCATTATTTAATTAAGATAAATGTATTAATTAAGTGTATAGCACATATGTGGTAAAGAGTTGTTTAAAGATTTAGAGTAGGTACTTTTTTTCTAAAGAACTTTTTCAGCTTCACTTTATATCGCATATATAACATGGTGATCTTCTAATCTAGAATTAAAACATTCCGTGGCCCACTCCGTCCAGTTTTCGAAGTCTATTTAAGTGACGGAACTTAACGCCGCATTGTTTTATTGCCATGGCGCGAAAATAATATAAATCCAAGTAAAAATTGAACTTACAATTATTTCATTCAGTAAAGCACATACCAACGGCTCCAAAAAGGCATAATAAAAAAAATAAAAACATAAATGAATGTTTTTCTTTGTATAATCTGTATAAGAAAGCGAACGACATACCAACATGTAGTTAAAAATACTTGTTAATTAAGCATGCAAAGATAATACCTACGATAGTGAAAAAAAGATCTAAAACATCTTAAATGTCATCCGTTCAACCCAGGAAATGAACTGACTACATTCAGAATCAACATAAAAACTAACAAATATGTCTCGTCTGTTGAATTTTTTTATTGATTTTTTTTTTTTAAGAAATATATTCGTACTTACTGGTATAGAGCACTTGTTTTATTATTTAAACTAATGGTCGCCTGCAACTTCGATTGCGTGGATGTTAAGGCATAGCGGCTGTGGGTTGGATTTCCATTTGGAGGGATTAATTATTTTCATTTCCTCTCTCTTTCTCTCTCGAAAATTGGACGGCAAATTTTGTCCATACCCCGTCCGTTGATTTTGGTGAAAATGGTGATCGGATCTCATCTCTCTACCTACCCTATTATATACGGAATACAGTGCAAAGCTAAAAAAACTTAAATTTCTTTTCTTCCGTTCCCGTAGGTATTTCAGAAAACTCTCTCTAAGAAACTTATATGCCAAATTATTGTCTATGCTATGGAAGGTATATTGTATACAGGGTGTCACTCTGACTGACGGCTCAACGATTCCTTATGGAAACTTTGATACCTATATATATTTAAACCGTGCAATATTTAGTAATTTCTCCTCTTTTTTTATTCATCTTCACTTTATCCGGCAGTAAAGAAAAAGCATAGAAATCTTAGTAACAAAATAACACTCCGTTATTTACTTTCTGCCCAAATTGTGTTTTGATTGATGGAGCTCAACACCGCGCTTAGTTTATAACCGAAAAATGAAAGTAAGTTTTTTCCCCAAGCTGAACACGAATCCACAACGAGACACTGTACGGCACTACGGTGCGGTGGCCTTAATAATATTATAATTTTTATTCTGTAATATTTTTTTATGGATTCGGTGGCATTTACTCATATAAAGTGATAGCGAAATACTTAAATAAATATATATATCAGACCTCAGTACATCGCAAAAAGTGTTCTTAAAAATCTAGAATTACACATGAGAAGTGCTAAAATAAATTGATATGACATTATTATAATTGAAGATGAATATATTATGACAATGAAAAATTATAATAAGAGAGAAATTAAAAAATATATTTTTATTATATATTTAATTTTATTTCATATATAAATATATTATAAATTAAATATTATGGAGGACTGCTTTATCCTGCATATATGTAGTTGATTAGGTATAGAAAACAATATGTCAAAATATTCCGATATACTCTTTCCGCCTGTATTCGAAACATTGCGAGTGAATGGCGGAACTAAACGCCAACTTTTAGCTCATCAAAGCAGACAAAAATTATTAAAATATTTATAAGCCTTTAAAATAAAATGTAGCATTGTTTTTATGAAAACTTAGATTAGGACGCTCTTTTCACCTAATTTTTGTGAATATATAAATAGAGTATAATAAATAGCGTATAACAAATAGAGTACCTTAAATCAAATTTAATAGAGGACATTGGATACTTAAATAAACTACCACATCCATTTCATTATATTTTTTGTATCTCTATTCGTACGTCAGAAGCTTCGCGTAGGCTCCTTCCGCGTTCCTACAGCAGGCGTGTTGTGAAGGGCTTCGTCTTAATCAGCTTAATTAAGATTTTAAATATCTTTTTTTAACTTCACACTGTATCAAGAGGGAACCCAGTGTTAAGACACTCCGTTCTCCAGGCATCGCCTAATTTTTTGACAGCGTGTCGAGTAGCGAAAATCAAAACTTCGCTGTTCTCTTGTTAACCAGAGCGGGGAAATGCAGATAATTCATTCCTCTGAGTGGGAATCAAACCTGTAACTGTTGCGTTTAAAGTCAGACGATTTGCTACTGCGCCACGATGGCCTCAACATTTTTTTTGTAGATTCATATACTAATAATAATAATAACGAGCGTATAGTTGATATATTCACTAAGGGAATTATAGCGGCGAGGCGCAGGTGTGCGACTGTAAACGCGATAGGTTGTGGGTTCAATACCCACTTGAGGAAATTAAATATTTTCATTTCTCGTTCTAGTAACAAGGCAAAGCGCGACGTTGCGTACCACAACTTAACACGCAATGCCTCCAGAATTCGGCAGAAAACGGGGAACGAAAGTATCCCAATGGGAACGTAGTGTCTTAACGCTAGGTTCCAAGATCCTACTGCCTGACCTGCTGCGTGTGTGGCGTATGCGGTATGTAGCATGAAGCTAAAAAAATGCCTTAAGGCAAAAAAATGGTCATTTATTCATGAAAAACAATACATTCATGGTAAAAATTATTGACCAGAAACTAGTGCAGTTTTATATCCTGATCCTAGACTCCTTATATTCGTCATTTAAAATGCATCAACTACTACTTTATGACGTAAACAACAGTTATTTAAATACCAATTAAATGAAAATCCTTGTTAAACTACATTTATAAGAAGGAAACAAAACAAAATAAAACAAACATACGAATTCTCAGAGAACAGGTTGATCGATTTTAGTAATGGCCATTAACTAGATTGTAGTTTACAATCGAAGAACTTTATTGACCATCCGAGATGACTTTCAGGGTTATTGAACTATTAAAAATATAAAAAAATTATAAAAAATACTACACTCCGCATGGAGCAGGGCAGACAGAGGGAACCTAGTGGTAAGACACTCTGTGCCCCAAGTACCGCCCAATTTTCAAGATGTTGCGTGTTGAATGCAGGATTTCAACGCTACGCTTTGTCTATCAGAGTGGGAAAACGAGTGGGTATCGAACCCACAACCATCGCGTTTACTGTTAAACAGCGTGTCGCTGCGTCACTATGGCTACCGCCGAAAATTGTTAAACTTTCTCAAAGTTATTATATTAAGGGAATCTAATTTTATATCCCGCATTTTTTTTTGGCTTGAACTTTAAGACGTTAAATTTAAAATCCGTTTTTTCCTATTCTAGTAGGAATTTCAAAAAGCGTCTCTTAGCAAAATATGCTATATTTGAACTTTCTAAGTTCAATAGTTTCGTCCGTCTGTTGCTGTCAGTTATTGAGTAACGGAAGAGTTTTGTACATATGTGTATGTGGTGGCTGAATTGTAATGTTTAATATTTTCATTTCCTCATGGAATCGTAGGTTGAATTCCTCTTCCGATCCTGCCATGTGCGAGATTCACTGTGAAGCTCAAAAATTATATTTCTTTATAAAAAAACGGTACACAAAAATATTTATTTTATTTAAGTGACTGTATCCCTCATACGACAGGCTAAACAGATGGAACCTAGTGTTATAATACTCCGTTTCCCAAGCACCACCCAATTGAGACATTACGTGTTGAGAGGCGAAACTCAACACTACCCTTTATATTGTTACCACAGGGAAGAAATTAAAAAAAATATCCGAATGCTGTCGCCACGACGGCCTCGATTAAATCAAAGCATTATCAAAATACTTATTCTGAGATCGTGAATAGCAATATTGACTTGTCCCTTTTACTTGCATTACCAACACTTGTAGACGGAAAATACATAAAACTGTTATCAAACCATAAAAATTCCATAACACCTTATGCATTGAACGCGGTGATTGAAAAATCACTACAAATTATACTGACATTTATATGTTGAACGCACGCCCACGTGGCGCTGTGGGTGCGTCGATATAGTTGTTATATAGTGATAACTGAGACATAAAATTGATAATTTCCTATATTTTTATTGGGAAGGTACAAACAATTATTGAGGAAACAGTAAGTCATTACTTAGAGATCGTTGTGGCTTAAGGGCGTGTACGACTGTAATCGCGACGGTTGTAGGTTAGATTCCCACTCGGGGGATTGAAATATTTAATATTTTCAATTTTTCATTCTGGTGGCTAAATGTGGTAAGGCAGCGGGAGCAGACAGAGTTACTGCCGAGACCAATATGGTAAGCCACGCGCCTTGGATTTGTTCTGGTTTTTGTGCAATTTATGTTGGAAATCAGAGGAGGTCGCAGATGATTGGCGAGGTGCGGTCATCGTGCCTTTGTAAAGGCAAAGGTTCACCGATAGACTGTGCAAGCCATAGGGCTATCTGTTTGACTAGCTTGGGTAGTAAAAGGAGAATGAAACTTTTGGGCCGTCACGTAAAGAATTGAGATGTGATCTAAAAAATTACAATTTTTTTTTTATTTTTAGAATAGCAAATAATAAATTAATTGACATTCTGGAAGTGGAGAAAAATGAAAAAAAAATAAGATTTAGATCCTTAATCGATTAAAATCAATCATATTTTAAATCATAGATGTGACAGCTGATTGACAATCACACCTTGTCTAATGATTTTTTGCATTTTTGCTTCTGTTTGTCATCGCAAAATCAGGCCATTAAATAAAAAACATAAAAAAAAACATTTGCTTCTGTCATTACGTCCGTGTCATAACGCATCGACATTTTGAATGTTTTCCCGTTTGTTTGATATTTTCAACGACTACTGTTTTGTTTTTCTCGGATTTTGACTCTGCCTACTTTGTACGACCCTCGCTTCTTCACTGGACTCTAAAATCTTTTGGATCTTACGACCGCCACGCTATGGATATGAATCGCTGTGTGAATTGTGGGATAGCCAATGGACACTGCA
>JAATLQ010033987.1:0-56097 GCA_013421005.1 Heliconius erato x Heliconius himera | reverse complement strand
TAAAAGGCCAGTCGTGGCGCAGCGGCACAAAGTGTGACTGTAAAACCGACTGGTTGTGGGTTCGCTCCCCACTCGAGGAGATGAAATATTTACTTAAATTTATATCTCCATTTCTTCGCTCTGGTGTAGAGGCAAAGCGCGACGTTGAGTTTTGCAACTCAACACGCAATGCCTCCAGAATCCGGCAGAAAGTGGGGAACGTAACGTCTTAACACTAGGTTCCCTCTGCAGGGTAGGCCTCTACTGTGTGCGGGATACAGCGTGAACCTGATTTATTTTTTTATTAAATAAAAGGATTTTCCTTCTAAAACGCAAAGTGAATCTAGAAATGTCTCTATCAATGTCACAATAATGTCATAAAGACGTAAAATTAAAAAGAAATTTAAAAAAACGCATATCACGACATAAAACGCGTCGTAAACACTTAGCTGTTACCCAGTCGCCACCACAATTAGCGGTTCACACCTAGAGGTCACCTCCGTAAGTCGACCAGTTCTTTGTGTTTAAGCCATTTTAATGTTTTAACAATGTAATTGCAATGGTACCTTTATTATATAGGTGTAAAATAATAAGAATAAGGTAGAATTATATAATTATAAATGTATTAAATGATTCATAAAGAAGTAAAGAGTACAACGGAGTGTCTTAACACTATTCACCTCTTCTCTCTGCCTACCCTGCTAGTATATAACAAAGATCTGAACGCAGATATAATAATAAATATTACTCCAAGAACTTTTTAATAGTAAACATGAGGATTACAATAGAAAATATGAGATAAATATGTATTTCTTTGGTCTATTTAAGGATGAATAGGAAAATTGTAGAGCAGTATTTACAGTATTCTAAAGAAGTATTTTTACTGCGGCTCTATGTGCAACAACACATTAGCGTATCTAGAGATATTTTCTGAGTGGGGCCTGAACTATTGGCTTTGAACAGATATTTTCGTGTAAATGTTGTTTTTCTAATTTTTCAGGGCAAATTTTATTGTAAGTAAAAGTTCTGGTCTGGGCACGAGACTATTCTGGGGTGGACACGGCGTATATGGCTCCCCCCTTCCTACTATGGCCCATGGCCATGCTTCAGTATTCGGCAGAAAGTGGCAAACGGCAATAAAAATCTTAATGAAAGAGGAATTTCTTAACACTAGGTTCCCAGTTTGTGTCTGCCTATCTTGCTATGCGCGTGTTACAGCGTGGTACTCAAAAAAAAGTAATGTTTCCTTATTGGTATGTAAAAAGTGTGAGAATCGAAAACTGACCAACGGCCTTCACATATTACTCTCCTTCCAATTATTTGAAAAAATATCTGATATTTTGGTAAAACCCAAACCAACTTTTACAAATTCATTCATTTCAAGTACCTACTCCATATACTTTACAAAAATGTAATATTCTTACATTATACAATAGAAAATATATTTTGATAGAAACGTGTGAAAGCTGGATGATGTTTCTGACTAATAGGCCGTTACCAGCGACGATGTCATAGACTTGCACACTCAGCGGAAGGTCACTAGGTCAGTTCGAACTGCAATCTTTTTGGGTTAAATGGTCCTTTTTCTGATTGGATTCATATTTCGATTAAATATAGATTTCAGTGAGGCCGTAGTGGCACAACGCGACTGACTGTTAACGGGATGGTTATGGGTTCGATTTCTGGGGAGTAAATATTTTTCATTTCCTCTCCATGTTCTGGTAGGACGCGAGTGCGGCGTTCATAATCCGCCACTCAACGTGCAACGTCTCGTATTTAGTATCTTAGCTAGTCTTAGTAAATTACCACAATATTACAGGGTTATAAAAGAAAAAAAAATAACGCTGACGGCTGTTGTGTTTAATACACAACACTTAAAATATAATATAGACAAAGGACGTTTCTACCAGCTTCACGATGTATCCCGCACACAGCAGTTTAGGCCGAGGGAACCAAGTGTTAAGACACTCCGTTCCCCACTTTCCGCCGCAATTCTGGAGGCATTGTGTGTTGAGTGGCGCAACTCCACGCCGCGCTTTGCCACGACACCAGAGCGAAGAAATGGAAATATTTATTCATTTCCTCGAGTGGGTATCGAACCCACAACTAGTCGATATTTTCGTCACACTTTGTGCCCTTGCGCCATGACTGGCCTCTGGCGTTTCTTTAATTTTTAATGTCATTCACATTAACAAAGTATAAATAGAAAGTTAATGAGTATTAGGTGTCATTCATTATATGTTATTTGCTTATTTCGAAACACGATAAATACATTGAAATTAATTTTAATTTAATACGCATATTTTACGTAGTTCGCGGAGAGTTTCGGAACACAACGTCGCTTTATGATTGATAAATGAATCGAACAAATGCAATTGCAAGCATCTGATTGAATAGAGACCCATCAACATTCACGTTTACATGTTACTGTAACAGGTAACTATAGTACTATTTGTGATTTTACTAAAATCATTTTAGAAACAGTTACGTATTTTTTTATTAGGGTTTATTATTAGGTTCACGATGTATCCCGTACGTAGCAGGGTAGACAGAGGGAACCTGAGAACCTCATGTTAAGACATTCCGTTCCCATTGCGACACTTCCAAAATCAACGCCGTGCTTTGCCTCGTTACCAGAGCGAACAAATGAAATTATTAAATATTTTATTCCCTTGAGTTGGAATCGAACCGACAAACTATCGCGTTTACACTTGCACGCATCATATTTAAATGCCTCCTAATGATGACATGGTTTTGATGTAACTTACGTTTTTGTTTAAGTTACATCAAAACATTTAATAAAAAAAGCCTTATGATTTATTATAAGTCCTATAGCCTTTCTCGATAAAATGACTAAAGCAACACAAAAAGTTCCTGAAAATGGAACCAAAACCAACAGGCTCTTCATATATACATATATATCTATATATAAGAATCTATCTCTTTATAACCAAAATTGTTAAAGATTAAACATAAGACTTGATTACATAAAAATTTAGTAAACACAGACACTGTTGAACATCTGTTTCAACATTCAACACTACATATAATATTGGCACATTTTATATAATCGTAATTTGATAATAGGTGAATGTTATGATGTTACACAAAATAACCTAGACATTGGCTTATTTAATTGAAAATAACTTATTTTAAATAGATTTTCAGGTGGATTCTACATTATATTTTTGAAAAAAATTACTAATACAAAAATCCAATTTTCTATATAAATCCATCTTTCTATATATATGCTTTATTCAGCTACAAAGGGAGGGCCCAAAATTATATCTTAACATTTAAATGAAATTTATTACATATTTAATACCCTACTATCAATCTTATTTGTTTATAAAACTCAATGTGACACAAGGTTTTTGGTCTCCTCCGGAGAGAAATGATAAGATGATAGTGATATGTTTTAAATAATTGTTTTCAACATAAATTATTTCTCTATTATATTTTTTCATAAATAGCACAAATTTAACAAAGATGACAATGTGTGGAGTAGTTATGTTATACATAAAATACAATATAAATCCAAGAGGAAATTCCTAATAAGAATTAAGAATACATAAAAAAATATATAAAACAAGAATTTAATTCTTGTTTAATTTTTTTTTAATTTTTGGCTCTCTTTCCATGTAAAAAAATATTTGTCTATGTTGCACTTATAATTGTTATGTTAATGTGGAAAAAACAGATGGATATATATAGACAAAACAAAAAATTCTAAAACTTACTTTTACAGTAAGCAGTCTTGTTTTCTTCCCTTCCATTTGGACAATCAACTTGGAATTCATATCCTTCTCTCTGTAACAAAATATAACAAAAAAAATAAAGAAAAAATATATGCATTAAATAAAAAAAATGTAAATATATACTAAAATTTTTAAAATATTTACTTATGCCATGTATATTAGTATCAACAAATTTGTGTAATCTTACTATCAGACAATAATGCAGTAAAAAGAAATATATTGTACAGTTATTATATTTTTTAGGTAGAAGATAATTCTCATATGGAAGTCATTTTGTTAAAGATCATTATATCTATCTATATTTGTACTAGAATTGTCAAGATAAATTAGTGTACTGTCTTAATGTTTACATTTATCTCCATTATGTACTAGTCACAAAAAAACATGTTAACATTCAATTAGTTTGTTTGTAAACACTGCATTCTCATATGTAGAGGATGGTCTAAACTCTAAAAACTGAAGTAATTAGAGAGGGCTGTATTTGGGTCAGAACTTTTCTACATTTTTCGTCAACTTTCATTTAAATACTTTGCTAAGGTACAGTTTGTGTTCTAAATGTAGCCGAACCGTGAAAGTCATTGCCGTTTCATGACATCATTGTTTTTTTGTACTTTCAAAAACTTAAATGAGTTTTGAATCCTTCTATTTCGTCACAACCCAATCGCAAATTGTGCACCAATAACATGCATAATTACGTCCTCATACAACATTTTTGGTGCTTATGCTAATGATAATAAGTCGGATAGCAGAATATAAAATGCAATTCATTTTTGCAAGCTAACGTTTGTTAGGTTTTGATGACTAATGCACGTCCTTACCTTTGATTGAACGGGCGCACCCTTACAGCCACTTTTACAGAGGCCATTGTCACACATTATATTATCAATAAGTTTTATATTCAATAAAATTACATCGAACGCGAATGCGACACTACAAAGCAAATTGACATTTTATTTGATTCACTGACAGAGTGACAGTCGACGGGACGTGCAGCAACAATTCATAACAATGGACGTGGGTGTTGCCATTGTCGAAATAATTGAATACGTCATCTTTTCATTTTTAGATTGCGTGTGGCAAACTTTAGAAACTCCCTGTTGTATACGGTAAGTATTGTTAATATTTAAATCAAAAAGCAAATCAAAATATCAAAAGGCTAAACATTTAAGTAATTTATTAAAATTAATTTTTAAATAAAAAGATAATTTTAGTAAAAAATTGTCACTCTTGAATGGGTATGGTACATGCGATTTGATACTAGCACACAGCAGGGCAGGACGAGAGAGGGTACCTAGTGTTAAGACACTCCGGTTAGCCACTTTCCGCCGAATTATGGAAGCATTGAAAATATACATTTAAATAAATATTTCATTACCTCGAGTGGGGGTCGAACCTATAACTACTCGTTACAGTCACACTTTGTGCCACCACGCCATGACTGTCCTCAGCAATAGCTGTTATCTACACTAATATAAAGCTATATTATAAAGCGCGTTAATTTGAAATTTAAATTATACGATATAACGATATTCAGATGTTAAAAGTGATTTTGAAGTAAACATGCTCAAATTTGAAAATAAAATAACCCCCGAACATCGCTGTACCGACGACGCAAGATATTTTTATATAGAAAGATAGATTAGTGTATTTACAAATACGGTACCCATATAGATATCCCATTCTTTTAACTTTTCTTCAGTTCTCTAGTTTTTTCATCATTTTTCATTTTTCAATAAATGGGCTAACCAACATAAATATAATTTAACAAATCGAACCAATTCTCTCCGATATATGAATAGATAAAATTTTTCTCTTTATATTATAAATATAGATTATCTAAACAATATTAGGTTCATGAAATGATGTTATTTTTTGATTATTGAAAGTCGGGGGTTGGTGAGCGAAGCGAGCAGAAGCCAAAGCCCCTAGTCTCTTTTAAATAAGTCATAATAAAATATTTTGTGACAAAAATATTTGATAATTGCAAGGCAAATATCATTTGAGAAAATTGGTCGGTGTAAATATCCTCAAGTTAAAAAAAATTACAGTTAGAGTTCTACCCCTATTCGCAAACGAAGGTTATGGTATACTCTTAGGTTTTCTCTTGTTTTATTGGGAGAAAATGTTTGGCTGTTTTTTGATGTGGTCTGAATTGTGAAAACAAGTTGATCGTGATTGAACATATAAATTATATAGTCAATCTATTGGTTAATGCAGTATACTAAAAGTATTATAGGTGATAAGCACTTAGTGCTATTAAAAAAAAATACAAATAATTATTAAAATAAATTTATTTTTCTATATATTACTATTTATATTTAAATTATTGCACAAAAAAAGTATGCAGTTAATCCAGAAAAGGAGTTTAATTTTAAAAGTTCAAGTCTTTATTTCCATGTAAGAAAACTAATTGTGCCACTTTACTAGAAGTGAGCCTTGTTCTCCGGTCATTTATTATATGACCTGACTTAGAAAAGGCTTGTTCGCATGGCACTGTAGTAACAATTATATTAAAATATTTCACAAATATTAAGAATAAGGAAGGATATACTGTTTTGTGACCACGCCACCACTCGAGAGGGCAACTTTCTCTGTCTAACACAACTTGCTTCATGTACCTTTCTATTTCCTCGGTCACTTTAATGTAAGTTGAACAGGGCTGCTGTGACTGTGATAAATTTTTCTCTATTACATTCCACAAGGATAATGATGCACTGTTGTATCGATTGGTATTAGGTGTATCTTCGCCAATTAACCCACAAACTTGTTCAGTGATATATTCTTTGGTTGCAATCAATGTGTCCTCATCAAAAGCAAATTGTTTAAAGCGGGGATCTAAAAATGTACTTGTAGTAATATGCAAATTTTTTGACAAATTGGAAAACTCTTGCTTGAGGCCATAATTAATACTGTTGATTAATGTTTTGGCAGGTTTATAGTAAGTACTGCTAATCATCATCTGCTCATAAATATCTAGTAACCCTTGTGTAATTACAAGAGCTTTGCTGGCTATCAAATGATTTTCTCTGGTCAAGATAATTGTCGCCTCGTAAAGTGGTTTCAATATTTCACAGTACTGCTCTAAACATTGCCAATCTAGGTGAGGTAAAAAAGGCAATTCCACATTTAAATTAGATACAGTTGTAGTTATTGCTTCTTGCAAATGCACGAAGCGCTGCAACATTAGAAATGTGGAATTCCACCTATTTGGCACTGACATTATCAGTGTCAGTGCATTTTCTTCAGCTATACCCTGTGTTTTTATTTGATATTTAATTAGTTTAGCCTTTGCCAGGGGGTTCCGTTTAAAGTGGGCCACTGTTTTTTTAATTTGATTTAAGGAGTTGTCTACTTCTGGAACTGTAAGGGCATGTTGGGCTACTAAGTTAAGGCTGTCTACAAAACATGCACAATAAGGAAATCCAAGCAAATTCGCTGCACTTTGCTTATTTGATGTGTTGTCAGTAACAACAAAATTTATTTTACCCACTAAATTCCATTCTTGTATCATTGTATGAATTGCCTGTGCAATATTTTCTCCGGTGTGGAGACTACACAGGAGACTGCACTGTAGTAGGATTGATTTAAAATCCAAGGTAGATTCATTTATAAAATGGCCCATAACAGCCATATAGGGCTCCATTATGTGTGACATCCAGCAATCTACCGTTATGCACATACTAGTACATTCTGTATTAACAACTTTTTTTATCTTTGCCAAGCGCTCTTCATATTCATCCGACAACAATACAGTAGACAATGTCTTGGGATCAGGTAGCTTATAATTAGGATTCAATTTGTGGACAAATGCTTTAAAACCTTCATCATTGACTATGCTTAATGGCTGGTAATCAATGGCTATCATATTTAATAATAGCTTGTCAATTTTTTTATTTTCATAAGCTGGTATTTGTCCAGATGGCACTTTAGATTCCATTTTTGGCAGATTTTGTATTGAGGATTCTGGCTTTGATATAGTACAGCCAACATCAACATTATTACCTTTGACATTGTTATACAAAACAACTGAAGCTTTGGAGTCAGCAATCTTTGTATCTGAGTACAATAAAGTTGAATAAAGATGTATTTAAATAGGCATAAGTACATATTTACTAAAAATTAACAGTCTAATAAAATTAAATTATTACTTATTTAATTAAAAATTAAATTAAATTAGCTTCACGCTGTATCCCGCACACAGCAGGGTAGGCAGAGGGAACCCAGTGTTAAGACACTCCGTTCCCCACTTTCTGCCGAATTCTGGAGGCATTGCGTGTTGAGTGGCAGAACTCAACGCCGCGCAACTTATTTAATTATTAATTAATATTATTATTATTTTTAGCTTCACGCTTTATCACGCACATGACAGGGTAGGCAAAGGGAAACTACGTTGAGTGACGGAACTCAATGCCACAATGCAAACAAAACAAATATTTTACCAAAGCAAGGAAATAAAAATGTTCAATTATTGCCCCCAGAATTGAACCCACAACCGTCACGTACATAGTCACACTTTGGGCCAAGACGACCTTGTGTGTTGCTTTTGTGAATAAGTCAAAAGTTAAAAAAATAAAACATAATATTATAAGCCCACCGTTTTTATTTCTATTCTTTTCGATACTGCATACTTCTTCATAAATAAATATATGCTTTTGTTTTAAATGATTTTTCAAATTAGTTATTGTTGTTTTATACGAAAGGGCTTTTTGACAATAATTACACTTCGCCTTTTTAGCATGTTTGTCGAAAACAGAGAAGTAGTTCCATAATATTCCTTTCCGTGGCATTGCGAAATCTAAGCTGAATTTATTTAGACTATCCTATAAATAACGTTTGTAGTTACTTAATTTAACATACCAACAACACATAAAACAAAACAAAACAAGCATGCAAGATTGCTATTCTATCTGCTATATAGCATAGCTTATAAAAATAATATGTCAAAAATAACGAATACTCGTTATAAATAAATAATAGCTTAAAAAATACATAGTTAATAAATAAAAATAAATTATTGTTACATAACTTATATTTATTAAAATATTAGGCTAGTTAAAATTATTATTTTCATCAGCTATATGGCAGTTCTCTTAGAATTGTTTTTTTTAACAAAAAAAATGTGTTTTTTGAAACCAGCGCCTTAAGCTGAAATTCTGCTGTGAGATATGAGTTTGGATATTGTAATGCATGTTTGTTGAAGTGGAATAAAATGTATTGATACGGACAATGACAATTAGTGCAGAATAATGATAAGCATCTGAACAACCACAGCATCATTTTCCTACAGAGACCGGAGCGCCAAACGCTACGGTTCTACGGTCGGTACGGTCTACGTACCTCCTACTCATTATCTACTGTCATCAACTTCATATATACCCTCCGGGGCGTCCTCATGCCTTTTACGTGACCTTGCTTTCCGAGGTTACCCCTCCCTTTTTTACCACTCAATTTTCCTTGATAAATCTTTTTTGCTATGCGTCCGAACTTGGAGTCGATTTATCGCATAAGAAGCTGGAAGTCTTAAGATCCATCGATCAGAGAGGAAAAAGTGCTTCCTGTGAGACAGGAAATAGAAATCTTGAAGCATGTTCTGCCAATATATTCAAGAATATGAATGAAGCGACAGAAATATGTAGTATATGAAAACGAGGTTTTTGTAAAAAGTACGACAAATGTTAGGATGATAAAACTTTGACTTCTTTTTCAACGCTCTGCATTATGTCTACCTCAGATATATAAGCGTTACGTTGATGACATTTTTACAGTTTTACATACGGACAATATCAATATAATCTTAAAGCACCTCAATTCTTTAATGATAATATTCAATATTATATAATGATAATATTCAATATTATATAATAATACCAAAACATATTTCAATAGTGCTTGTGTAGCACCTAAATTATAAGCACATTTTATTATTAAAAACTTTAAGTATAGACTTATTTCATTGAAAGTAGTTAAAAAATGAATATACTTGCTAATATTTATATAAGCTTAGAATTTCGTTAATTTCTGTTCAAACATTAAAAAGGCACGTAAAATATTAATTTTTTTGAAGGTTTTTTCTTAAAATATATTTTTATAAATACTTAATTATTAAATTATTTATTTAAGTATTTAATAAAATATTCAACTTTTTAAAATATTTTACTATTAATGGATGAAAATGAGTGCAATTTGTGCTTTTCGGAGAACTGTCATATATTATTTAACGAGTTGGGAGATGCTGTATTTTGACAGCACACTGTCTAATAATTTCTATTTAGTCTGTGGTGACTGATCGATACTCCTTGAATAAAGGTTAGAATATTAAACTTATTTTTATATTTAAAGTATATTAAATAAAAGAGGTATGTACGTATCTACTATAAATTTAATGTTACAACTTTTCCTTTAATATATGAAAGTAAAAAAAATTTAACACTTAAGATAATATCCATTATTACATAATAATGTTTCTGTTGAACAGTCGAATCATTCAGGATGTCGGAGACTCCCGCTAGACCCATGAAATATCCTTACACCTTCAGTGCCAAGATAGCACAGTTCCCCTTCAAATACTACGTCCAAAACCAATGGATCTGGCGCTACTGGATGATCGGAATTGCGGTTGCTACTCCCGTGTTCTACAAGATTCATAAATTGGGTAATTTATTTTTTATATAATTCTATTTTAATGACGATAATGCAGCCAGAAGTGATGGTATCCAAGAATTTGCCTTCTCCAAATATGTAGTTATAGATAGTTAGGGATCAAGTTCTACGAGTATTAGTATTTATCACATTAAATCCTTCTTAATTTGGTTAGACGAAATGTTAGTTATAACTGTTTCTAAAGGCCTCTATAATTGAGTTGTATAATCCAATGTATAATATCTTTAAAGGACAAAAAAATTGTAAAAAGTTTTATAACTTTTTATGAAGTTCCTTTGGTAATTACAAAAATGAGTAAATAAGTAGAAATCTTTTCCTTTATAGTAATAACTTCCGATGTGCTTCTGTAAACACTTAATATTATTCAGTTTTTTTATATCTACAAAGAAAAATTAAGGTAATATTTATCACATTGACAATTTTTTTTTTGTCGAATTTATAAGTAGTTTGAAATCTTAAGAAGCTTTTTTGTAGGTTCATGCTGTATAGCACAGTAGGCAGAGGAAACCTAGGAACCTAGTGTTAAGACACACTTCATCCCCATTAAGATATATCCATCCTCCATACCTCTAGAGCAGTGTTTCCCAACCAGTGGTCCGCAGAAGTCTAAATGTGGTCCGCGAACGATTTTAATTTTATGACTGGGGATGGGGAGGCGAAGGTTCTGTTTAATTATCACAGTAAATTTTTAATATACCTACATGCATAGTGGTCCCTGCTACTAAGAATGATATAAAAGTGGTCCTTGATCAAGAAAAGGTTGGGAGGGAACCCCTGCTCTAGAGGCATTGTTTGTTGTGTCTCTGTAGAAAATTCTCCTTCTATCCCTGTATACCTAAATGGATAAGGTGCATACTTTAATTCTACTGTTTTACAGAAAATTCTTATTGACTCAAAATATTTTTCTATCCTTATTACAATCTTGAATATTAAAAAAAAGGTTATAAAAATACATTAACTTTACAGCTAACTCCCCTGAGAATGTGAGCAAATGGGCTGAAATGAGGAAGAAGGAAGCGGCGGGACACCATTAACATTCTAGCTTATTTTGCTCTTCAGTTAATAAATGTTATATTTATAATAAGAATTAAATCATGTCTTAGTTATGTTGTTTTTTTTTTATATAACCTCTAATGATAAGCATTTTATAACTTTCAATCTGCTTCTGTAAACCCTTAGTATTGTTCAAATTTTGTATAATACTTACAAAATAAAAATCAATGTTATATCTTATCTCCTTGACAATTAGTTTTTGTCAAATTTGTTAGTAGTTTGTAATCTTGGGAAGTTTTTTTGCTTCACACTGTATAGCATGGTAGGCAGAGGGAACCTGAGAATCTAGTGTTAAGACATATCATTTCCATTTTCTCCCTCTGGAGGTATTGAGTGGCGGAACTCAATGCCGCGTTTTGTGTGGTTACCAGAGCAAACAAAATTTTGCGATTAATTTATTAAATTAAATCTTTAGAAATGTTTTTGAATTCTTGCTAGACTTGGAAAACATCTTCAAATATATATTTTTTTGATTAAAAAAAAATGAAATACTCTTTGGTAACTTCGTGGCTTCTAGTGTTCATATAAATTTAAAGGGATAATAGAAAACCCTCATACATTTTCAAGTGTTTTATTCACTACAATATAAATTATTATAAAACTTATAAATTACATAAATAAATAATTGCAGAAAAAAATATGATTGACAAGCCAACACGCCGCAACACCGCCATGTTCCTAAAGGAATGCTTTCACAACAATATGGGGGCTAGAATCAACAAAATTAATAAAAAAAATAAATATTCACCTCACAGCGGAAGGCACAATTTAAAATTAAATAAA
Source organism: Heliconius erato x Heliconius himera (assembly GCA_013421005.1). Lineage (NCBI taxonomy): Eukaryota > Metazoa > Arthropoda > Insecta > Lepidoptera > Nymphalidae > Heliconius > Heliconius erato x Heliconius himera. Next base: position 43,864 of record JAATLQ010033987.1, on the reverse strand, counting down.
CAAAACATATCCCATATGCGGAATAGATATAACCAAAAACAAAAAAAATAGTTTAAAAAAATCACTTGTACATATTGGAATTAATTATAGTAAAATATAATCTTAGAGATACTTAACACAATAATTTTAATTATTTGGTTGTCTGTTGATCAGAAATAGTGTTGCAGACTAAAAAAATACAATTTTAACATATTCACTTTGCCTTGTGGTCGAATTCAGACTTATATAAAACTTCACGCCGATGCGTTTGTTTCCCATGTGTAAAATATGAGGCAAAAAAGACCTCACACCAGCTGAAAGTTCTCAAAAATAGGTCTCGCAGTGAATATGTTAAAGCACATTCACTCAACAATTTATAAACGATATATATTCTAAGCACTTATATGCCTATATAAGTAATTATAATGTAAAACGTGCAAAATTCAAAATGCTAAACTTGTAAAGGTCAGTGCAGACTGGTTGAAGAAAAATTGTATGACTCATACATATACCATATATAAGACTTAATTTTTTTTATTAAATTCTTCCTTCAACTTCTATATTTATAAAGCAAAAAGTACATACATGGTGGAAATTGGTGTCTTTCTCCACTTTTCGCTATCGGTAACGAACCCAACAATCTCTCAAATACATGGATAATATTCTAATTTATTACTGTACGGCCGAAGAGTCGTAGCCGCCTTAAAGTGAAGATATTTCTTAATTTTCATTAGTTTCTTTCCGAATGAACAGTAATCAAAAGAAAATAAAGCCTAACTTTAAAGCGGCCACAACTAATTGATTCTACTGTACTAGACAATCTGCTTATTGATCCACTAAATGCAACGTTAAAACAACTAAAACATTACTAATTTATATATTTATGTAACTTCTAAACTCCTGTACACACTGGTCCTTACATGTTGATACTACTATGTAATTCTAGTTTATTGCTTCACTTTAGATTTCAGGCACTGTTTACTTTACTATAAGGCAAGCATGTCTGGTAATGTTCTTAACCTGGATTATATTTTATTTTAATTTACCAATTATTTCACAAAAAAAACTTTAATATCAACGAATCATTGTTCATCTTATAATACAAGGATTTGTGACGTTATATAGACTTATATAAATCATTGTAGATTTAATAATGGTAGTAGGGATATTGATATTATTTTGGTTTATTGCAAAAAAAAAATGGTCTTCCAAGCCAGTTGTAGATTCAAAAATTATTGTTTTGTATAAGACTTACCTCCATATTTTTTTTCTTTCAAATAGATAATTGGAAAATTCATTTACTTTGATTTTTTTTATAAATATAAATATCAGTATCCCCACAAATACAATTTTTACAAACCGCTAATTATAAATATTTATTAATTAAGTAGTAATATCGACACTTCAAAAATTTCTCCAAGAACAAAGTATAACACATAATTTTCTCTACAATTCTCAATCACGATATTAACAAATACTTATACATAGAATAACTATTAAAGTCCTCTTGATTTTATGTACTTATAACATTTATTAGAAAAACTTCCCCATGTTAGTTTAAATATTAAAATTTGATTACAATCATAATCGGCTACTTTAGTAATTTTTTTAGCATTCCTTCTTAAAATGCTTAAAGAAATAATTGAATCGCGATCTGCGCTTATTGATTGATATATCCAAAATAAAAATCACTATTAAATTAACTTAAAAAATGGACTTGCATATAAATTTTGAATTAATTGGTTAAAATTATGCAATTAAAAACCTTAAAACGCTATATTAATACAGTATGATACAATGTAATAAAAACGAAAAAATTAAATCACATAAAAAAAGTATAATCATTCTTTCGACCAGCAAAAGAACTAAACTAGAGAGGTGGAGCTAAGAATGTTTTTTATCATCTTATTAATTATTACAACAATATATCCTGAGTTTAATCAACTAAAACAAAAGAATAAATGCAAAAGAAACTAGTAATCAATGTGAATTTATATATAATAATTCTAGTTTTAAACAAAAATCAATTACAAAGATAAAATTTCCAAAAAGGGGCCATACATAGATTATGTCACGCGATTTTTTTTAATTCCTACCTTGTCCTTGTCACAGCTGGTCATATTTGTCAAACACAACTTCCTAGTGTGACATGACAACTAAAAAATATTTTTGTTCATACAACAAAGTTATTATACTTTCAAATGTCAATTCACGAAATTTAGGACCACTCTTAACATTATGTCACATTTGACATACGTGTGACATGACACGTCATTCACGAAAATCCCTAATAACTCAAACAAATTTTTATTTTCATTATTTTCTTATTAGAATTAGTTATTTTATATGAAACTAATGTATTTTGAATGGTCTAATTGATGTGTTATTTTAATTAAAGGCACAGAAGCCGTCTTATCGTCTTTACCTAATTGTGAAGTTATTTTATAAGTGTGGGTGTAGCTAATACAGAATATATATTTATATAAAAGTTAGTGACAAATATACTGTCTTAACTATATACAATTCATGCTGTTAAATCATAATAATAAAAATGTTAGTTATTTTTGTGTATCTTGATAAGTATAATTTCAAATTGCAGACATAACAAGATCAATAAATTCTAATTACCAAAATTGTTCATTTATATATGAAATAAATGGAGAAATCAGAGAATATAATACATAATTTTTATGATGTGTGTGAAATTACAAACATTGTACAAACTCTGTACAGCTACACCCATAGCCAAAATGGTCTATAATCTAACTAACATCTAACTTAGCCAAAAAAAATAACTACAAGATTTTGTTCCAATATACACAATCAACAATCAAATTAGTGGCTACTTACCTAATATTTTTTACATCAGTGTTTATATATTTCACATTTTGTTTTCACTCTATGGTTTAGTTTCACAGATCACAATGACACTACAACTATTCTATATAGTCTATGGTATAAGCACTAGCACTGCAATTAGCCTCCATTGAGACATAGGTTTTAAGTCAAAATTTCAAATTTAATTTATTTCAAAGTGGTAATACAATTTTTTTTATCATAAAGCTGGGTGAGCAGAGGGAACTATGTAATAAGACACTCAATTTCCCATGCCCCATTCAATTTTCAAGGCAATGTGTTGGGTGGCGGAATTTAACGCCGTGCTGTCTTGTTACCAGAGCAAGGAAATGAAAATAACTCATTCCCTCGAATGAAAATCAAGCCTTCAATTGTCGCGTTTACCACAAATAATTTTGTATACAGTTTTGTTATAAATTTTTTTTTGCACTAGTCACAACATGATCCCACTATCAGTATAGCAAGTAATCGCTGTACCGCTGTGGGGCTGAACATCAGTTGAGTTTGGGCCTCTTTGCTTTGGGAGCGTCTTCGTCCTCCAACTCCTCGTTTTGCACTTCTGTATCAGGTAGCGATGGCAGACCCAGCTCGGAGCATCGTTTGATGATGTATTTTTCAAATCGTAAACCCGCCCTGGAATTTATATTGTTTTTTAGTACAAATAAATCTGTAGTTATGCTTTATAAAGCAATACTTCAAACATTCACTAATTTCATAAAGTAGAACTAGAATGAAAAAAAAAACAATTTAAATATAATTATTCCCTTGAATAATGCCCTGAGGCCGGTCGTGGCGCAGCGGCACGAGGTGTGACTGCAAAATCGACTGGTTGTGGGTTCGATCCCCACTCGAGGAGATGAAATATTTACTTAAATTTATATTTCCATTTCTTCGCTCTGGTGTCGAGGTTAAGCGCAGCGTTGAGTTCTGCCACTCAACACGTAATACCTCCAGAATTCGGCAGAAAGTGGGAAACGGAGTGTCTTAACACTAGGTTCCTTCTGCCTACCCTGCTGTGTGCGGGATACAACGTGAAGCTATTTTTTTTTTTATTCCCCTGAATGGAGGTTAGTTAAAGTATATAAATCAAACTCACTTAGCAACAGGATGCGTATCCTTGTTATAAGTATAACAGTTCTTGAAAACGAGGGCTACGTCCGCCAGAAGCTCTTCATCGGTTTCATAATCCTCGTTTTCCAGCTTGTTTTTGATGGTTGTGAAGTCCATCGGCTGTTCTATCACTTCGAGGTAGTCTGGGACCTATAAAAATGTAGCGTTTTTAAGCAACATTATTTAAAAATAAACAGATATTTTTTTTTTTGAAGGCACTTGAATATCAATTTTTTATTCGCCTTTGATAGTTAATAAGACTTCAATAGTTCTTTTATTATATTTACATAACTACGGCATTTGGAATTTTATAAATTTTTTACTTAAAAGTATAAAATATAAGAATTACAATCCGAGGCCAGTTGTGACACCGGAGCACAAGCGTGCAACTGTAAACGGGACAAGTTGTGGGTTTCATTTTTTCGCTCTGGTAACGAAGCAAAGCGCGGCGTTGAGCCCTGCCACTCAACACGCAATGCCTCTAAAATTCGGGGGAAAGTGGAGAACAGAAGTCTTAATGGAAACGGAATGTCTTAACACTAGGTCTCCAGGTTCACCAACTCTGCTGTTATGTGCGGGATACAGTTTGAAGTTAAAAAAAAACTCTGAACATCATAAATCACAGTCTTCCAATAAGCATTAAAAGACAGAAAGTTGAGTATCAATCTTTTTATATAACCAGGATATAAAGTGCGGACGTACCTCTTCAATAGACACAGGGTCGTGGAACGGCCAACTATCCTTGTGTTTCATCGCATCCCGCACTAAGGCAGTTAGAGCTTCGGGTTGAAAGATCGGCCTCTTTTGCGCTTCTCTGCTACGTTTCTTTGAAACACGCTCGTCTGTAATACAAATTAAAATAAAAATTAAGATCAAACTAAAAAGATAATCTTGAAATAGCGTCGAATATGTCTTGTGATTTCTTCAATTCTAAACAGCCTCCACCCTAAAAGTACTACTTACTATTACTCTCTCTGACAAAAAAAAGAAAAAATTGTATAAAATATAATTCACTTACCATGGCCATTTGTGAGTTTCTTAGATCGTCTTGTACCATTTACCATATCTTTGGATCTGGAAAAACAATATAACATAATATTAGGTCTGTTACCGACAATATGTAAAATTAGATATTTTATACAATAGCTCAGCAATGTATAGAATATATAAAACGTGAAGGTAATGAATAAAATATTATTTATTTTATACTTTAGTGAGAATGAAGAGAATTTGCTTAGGTGGTTTGGGTACGTCTGAAATGTAGTATTAGTAGTATTTTACACATTGCTGGTGGAACAGCAGCTACTTTATTTATTTACGAATTTTATTAATTACCTAGGTAAGTAGGTAAATGATGGACAATAAACAGGAGATATCTCAAATTCGGACGGAAAACGGAGTGTCTTACTAATAGATTATTTTTGCTTATCCTGCTCCATGCGTGATAAAGCGTGAAACTAGAAAAAAAAACTTACTTTCTTCCCCTTTTGGAGGTTCCATTGAGCATAGGCTCCTCACTGCCTCGAGGTTTGCGCGTTTTTAGTTTAACCAACGCCGTGTTATATTCACTGTCTTCAGAATCTGTTGTTATAAATGATAAAAAATAATTATTATCTGTTTAAAATAAAAAAAAAGTATGCCAAATTTTTATTACATGGTTGTATGGGAGATTAAATACGTATGCGTAGTTAAGATAAAGTGATGACACCATTGCGAAGGTCGAAGCTCAAAAATGTTAGTGCTTTTTACAATTTCAATGAAATGCTATTACAAGTTTACAAGTACAATGACCATATGCTATAAGGTATAATGAAATGGAAGATATTTTTTTTTGTAAATATATTTCTGTATTATAATATTTTATGACAATAAAATCAATAGATATTATATTTAACAAAAATAAACTATAAAACCAAAATATATTGAAAAATATAAGAAAAGAATAGCCTTTTCCTGTCTCCTCTTTTCCTATAACAGCTAAAAAAACGGTCACAAGATCTCATTACAAAGTTGAAGAATTTGTTTGGTTGATTCGCTAACCTCAGAAACTACTACATCAAATTTAAAATATTGCCAATTTTTAGAAGAAAGCTTTATTGTTTATCAAGTTCGTATGTAACTCACGTTTCTAAGTTCCAAGTTACTATGCAACTTACAGTACTGTCTGTTAGAGTAACCCCTTAGAATGCGTCATGGAGGCATACCAACTTTTAGAGGCTAATTTCTGCCAGCTAGTTAAGGAAACAAAAACGAGTAGTCCTATATAAGCTTCATTTCAGAAAAATAGTAAAAAAATGGTTCCCGTGTTATATAGCGGTCGGTGTCACAGGGAGAGCCCTGATGGCTCCTGATGGCGTCTGGATAGGCGGCCAAGCACCTCAAAATGGCTGGCATGAAACGTTATTGGGTGAACGGCGCCGGTGGGAAAGGAATTTTTATATTTTTAATTTTACCAATAAATAATTAGGTTTTAGATTAGATTAGGTCTAGACAGATGACTGTTCTTCTGATGTCGAAGACAGAGACAGAAGTAGTCTTAGATATGTTTTAGATTTAATTTGCATTATCTTAAATTTAATAAAAAAAAATGTTAATTTCTTATTTTTTAACCCTCCAATTGCAGCACTCGTATGTTCCGTATATATATTTTTTTAATAAACAACCACCAATTGACAGTTAAATGGAAGATCATCATGCTGTTCGAGAAGAATGAATGAGTAAAGAGTCTATATATGAGGTGTGGAATCCAGCAACAGATGAGACGAAAGCAAAACATTTAGTGCTGGTTTAGAGATTTTTTTATAGTGTGTAGTTTTCTTTTACAGATAAACAAATATTAATTAAATAAGTTCAGTCCTAACTTATTTTTGACTATTTAAAAAAAATAATTTTATATATATTTTTTTTAATAAATTAAATCTGTTCCATGCTGTACACAGCAGGGTAGGCAGAGCGAACCTGGTGTTACATATTTTTTAACAAAAAAAAAATCTGCTTCACGCTGTATCCCACACAGCAGGGTAGGCAGAGGGAACCTAGTGTTAAGACACTCCATTCTCCACTTTCTGGCGAATTCTGGAGGCATTGCGTGTTGAGTGGAGGAACTCAACGCCGCGCTTTGCCTCGACGCCAGAGCGAAGAAATTAAAATATAAATAAATATTTCATATCCTCGAGTGGGAATCGAACCTACAACCAGTCGATTTTACAGTCACACTTCGTGCCTCTGCGTCACGACTGGCCTCATTTTTAACAAGTTTATCGAAATTTTCTATTTAATTAGTTATGACTTTTAGTAAAAAAAATTAACACCAATCAACAGCCCAACGGAAGATCATCATGCTGTTAGGGAAGAAGAATGAAAGAATGAATGAAAAATATACATGAAGTATGGAACCCAGCAATAGATGAGACGAAAGCTAAAACACCTTTAGTGCCGGTTGAGAGAAAATGTGTATATTCTTTTTGTTTACAAATAAAAATATTAACTACAAAAAAAAAATATATTTATGATAGTGTCATAGAAAGATATGTACATGTTATTGTGAATTTTACGACACGTTCAAAGTCGTGAATAGAACAATTCAATAATTCTTAGCAATAATAGAACAAAAATGAAATATTTTTTCTCTTAACAAGCACTCGAAGGTGATATAAGTTCAGTAGCAACCACTGAGCCAATGGCGTACCGGTCGACGAACGTCGGTCGCGGGTTCGATGCCGGCCGTGATGTGTTCGCGCGTATTCAGCTATGTGCGACATGGCCGCTTCTGCGCAGCGACGGCGACCGCCTTCTTTGTAAATTTTATTTGTTTATGAATATTGCAGATAGAAAAGCTTTATATTTAACTTTATAGTATTTTGGCATAACGGGTCGCTTTTCGTTTGTTATGCTATTTAATAGATATAATTCGATTTTTAAATATGTTTGTTTGAAAGAATATTTTCATTATTCCATTCTCAATATCATCTGTATGATATCCAATACTCAAAATTCAGTACTCAACATCCAAAACGGTTATAAAAATCCATACAGAAAGTGGTGAAATATCGTATAGTACTCTCTGCGAAATATAATATTACATGACTGTAGTCCCCGCTCTGAGGGCGTCGTGCCTCGTGCCTCGTGCCTCGTACCTCTGTTGTTGGTGCAGGCGTCGCACACGAAGCGGCGCGCGAGGCGCAGGCGCGGCGCGGCGCACTCCTCGTGGAAGCGCGCGGCGCAGCGCCGGCACGCCGCCGCCAGCTCGCCGCCCGACCGCACGCCGCGCACACCATACATACATGACTGTAGTCCCCGCTCTGAGGGCGTCGTGCCTCGTGCCTCGTGCCTCGTGCCTCGTACCTCTGTTGTTGGTGCAGGCGTCGCACACGAAACGGCGCGCGAGGCGCAGGCGCGGCGCGGCGCACTCCTCGTGGAAGCGCGCGGCGCAGCGCCGGCACGCCGCCGCCAGCTCGCCGCCGGAGCCGCACGCCGCGCACACCGCGCACGCCGCCCCCGCTCCGTCTGAGCTGGAGCTGTGAATATTATAATATGTTCAACTTTAAATCTAGTGTTAAAGCCATTAAGCCACTTCCGCTCCCCACTTTCCGGTGATTTCTGGAAGCATTGAATAACAGATTACAAAACCGCGCTTTGCTAACTTTACCGAACCGAATATTCGGCCGAATTATTCGGTTTACCATTTTTTCGTTATTTTGCCGCGTAAACAGGCTTAAACATGCTACCTGTCGTAGCTGGCTGCAAAACAAGCGGTAGGGCCTGCTTCCTCACCGCCATCCGAAAGCATAAAATTTCAAAAATTGTCCAAATGGACCAGGAATTTCCTATATAATACCTAAGTATACATTGTTTGGCCCTCGATTTAGAATGAGATTTCTTGCTTCTGAAAATTGCGAACTGGAACTATAACAAACAATGAAAGATCTCTACAAGATATTTTTTAGAGGAATATTATGTGGCGTTTTATAACTGTTTTGTAACCGCACAGAACGTAACAAACTTCAATACCATCCACTCTATCTAGATAAGTGGCATTCCACTACAGTGAGGTTTCGTAGGAACTACCTAACCCGCGCCGCGCAACTATGGATTGGCCTACCTGCGATAGTGCTTCCAGGTCAATATGACTTGGGTACCTTCAAAAAGCACCTTTATCTTCACCTTAAAGGCCGGCAACGCATCTATAGCTCCTCTGGTGTCAGGAGTGATTCACTATCATGTGACCCTTATGCTTGTTTCTGTATCTTTTCTTATGGGGGACTACCGCCATAACCTCAATACATTTGCTATATCCTTCCAGCTTTCCTTCTTGTCTAAATGCACATTTAATATAAGCCGCCTTCAGCTCTTTATCATCAAATCGTTTTCCACAGCATTTTCAAATTTCGGAACAAATTATAATCACTAGGTGCCAACTACTGGACTATAGGGTGAGTGGTTGATGTCTGCAAAGCCACAATCGCGAACATTAGCCTTGGAAACACGCGTTATGTGGAACGTTGACACGGAGAAATAAAGCACCGGCGGCCAATTTACCCCGTCTTTTTCGTTAATATCTGCCCTTAATTTTCGCCAAATTGAAATACTCGAAAATACTCAAAGCATTTTCACCACAGAGCTCTATAACTCTCTACATCACTGGGCTCGCATTCGTTTCTGTGGCGCTGTGAGCAATCGCCCGGGACCCACCACGGACTAACTTCTGAAAATGTTTTATATAGTACCGATAAGAAAGTTAGACATCTCCTTCATTTGGGCATCTTTAAGTACAACAAGTGACTTTTATAACATTTTCATCCGTAGAGGCAGTAACTTTACGCGGACTTGCCGTTTTTTGGCGTCGCCTTTAATAGTCTCTCTACCCCTTTTAAATTCACTTGACTACATTTGAATAGTAGATAATGAAGATGCAGATTCTTGATAAGCAACCACCATCTTTCCAGGAATGGTTTTTTGATTTTTTTCTTTGCACAGCGTGGTGCTCAATTTTCTTCAACATTATCTTAGTAAAACATATCGATACTAAAAAACATTGAATACTCCTCGTATATTAAATTTCTGCAGTGTATCTCTATCTCTTCATATGTATGTAGTGTCTATTATTGTCAATCTGCGACTTAACTATCCATACCTATATTATAAATTCTAAAGTAACTCTGTCTGTCTGTCTGTAAACTATAGCACCAGACTCCGTCTTCAATATCGTTAGCTGGCCTTGATACTCAGATTCCTTGTGAACACTTTGGAGCCTTGGTTCCTCTCGATTGTGGTCTAGACGCGCCTTGCGTTATGAGCACGCAGACCATATCGTCTGCTACAAGAGATCTGTTTATTGAGCTGCCTGTATTTAAACATTGAAGATGGGGACCGGATACACAGTTCACGCCTTTCCTTCATAAGGCCAAGGGTATGTTCAGAGAGCTCCTGAGGTTTATCACTGAAGGGGGTCTTAAAGAACTTGGACCCTGACTCGTGGACGATTTGTACCATCCTCGTGTTGATGCTGTCCACAGTCGTGCATAATTCTAGGTCTGCGAAACGTTTTTGCAACTCTAGCTGAAAGTTTTCGGAGCCCTGGATTTGGACAGGTATCGGTCGGACTGTAGACTTCATTAAGCGTGACCGTTCCAGCTTAATATTGATATTTAACGTGCCTCTTACCATCCGGTGATCGCTACCGGTATTAACCCTATTGATCACTGAGACATCGTTAAATATGTGCAGTTTGTTTGTGTTATGTGAGTATTTTCTGTTTATTATTAATTTATACTTTTCTTTGATTCTTTGCTTATTCGATTAGTAGATTAGTTAGATTTTTATTAATTTCTTGGTGTGGTGTAAGTTTCGTCCCTGTGCGGCATCGGCGTAGTATTATTTAAGTATAAAGGAAAGAATGGTCGCTTACTTCAGTTAGGTTATCTATACCGTTGTTATACATTTATTTAATAAATCGTAGTTTTAGTTTTTTGGGATTTTATTTGATATTGCTCGCAAAATTATCGAATTTATTGTAGAAAGGAATTTAGTTATTTCATATAGTATCTATGTATGCGCGCAAGGAAAACGTTTAAAAATATTTTTCAATTGTATGCAATTTGAAAATTAGTTCAGTTGTTCTGGATATTAGCTCGGGGAAATAGAAAGACAGATAGACAGAGACAAAAAATATAAATTTGTTTTTTTTTGTCTTTGAGTATTATGTAAATAACCACATGCACTTGCAAAAACATAGCACAACACATTTAATTTTAATACTTTTAAATATTTATTTTACTTTGATAATATTGATAATGTAGCTGGTTATGTTTAGTTTTTTTTATTAATATTTTACTTTGGTTACGTTTACTTACTATTTTTGTTCATTTAAATTAGTTAGATATTTTATTATTTTCTAATAATAAGTATTTACTCTACTTATTATTCTTTTTCAGATTATTATCCTATTAAAAACTGAAAACAATTTCATAAATATACTTAATAAGCATTCGTATAGTTCAAGCGGGCAAAGCTGCGTCCATTTCTGCTAGTATTCATTATCAATTTAAAATGTTGATCTGTGGTTTACAAATACTATTTTGAATTTTAAAAATAGCTGCTGATTTAAAAGAAATGTTAATTGTATTAACTACAAGTTAACAATAAATATGTTGAATTGAGGTTTCAAAGTAAATATTTACATGAAGTTTAATTGCTATATTTTATTAACTTTACTCTTTTAACTTATAATAATTATTTAAATCTTACATAAGACGTATTATCTTTGATTTTTATTGAGTAGTGCAACCAATTAAATAAAAATAATCGAACCGAATGTATTCGGCACCATAACTGAATAATTCGGCCGAATACGAATATTGAAAAAGATGCCGAATACACCGAATACCGAATACTAAACAAATATTCGGCGCATCTCTAGTAAATAATATTGTATAATAAATTGACCAAAGCTGAAGTTAGCTGCAGTACTATAAATAACATTTTATAATCGAAATATATTTCGTAATAAAATATACATTTACCTTTCATCCAAATCCTCTTCAGCATCTTCATCTGTGTACAGTTTTCTTCTTTTCCTGGGCGTTTTCTCCTTTGGCTTACATTGATCACAGAACCAATCACCTTCTGGTACTTTCTGTGAAGACAAATGAGAAAAATACTAAATTAAACAACATTTATTCTTACAAATGTTTTTATAGAAGTTAATATTTTGTTAGCATTATATCTTGCCAAATTGAGAAATTCGATGAATGAATGTCGACATAGCTTGATAAGAACGTAGGCTTAGTAGTCAGTGCGCTTGGACGATTTCAAGTGGCGCAGGTACAAACTTTTAATCAGCTTTACGCTGTATCCTACATACAGGGTAAGCAGAGGGAACCTAGTGTTAAGACACTCCGTTCTCCACTATGTGCCGAATTCTGGAGGCACTGAGTGTTGAATGGCAGAACTCAACACCGCGCTTAACCTCGACACCAGAGCGAAGAAATGGAAATATTGATTTAAGTAAATATTTCATCTCCTCGAGTGGGGATGAAACCCACAACCAGTCGGTTTTTACAGTCACACCTCGTGCCGCTGCGCCACGACTGGCCTCAGGTACAAACTTTTAGCTTTATTCAAATCTTTATAGGTCTGCTAAAAAACATTATTTTTCCAAAAGTGTTGCATAATATTTATATACATGTGTGTGTATATTTTTTTTTTCCTAAGCCTATCCAACAATAACTTAGTTAGCTTTGTACAATAGTATTTATGTTTATGTTTTAAAAAGTAATATTTTACATACAATACCTTTTTCTTTATAGCCAACTGATTGCGTGAAACAAAAAAAATACATTTCAAAATTCAAAATGTAATACATAGTCTCTACTTTGTTGAAAATAACATAATTGAAATTAAACTTGAACTATATTCTTCTTTTATATAATTTTTTTATATAAAAGAACTTTTATTTAAGTTAATTGGTACATTGAGAACGACTAAAACAAAAAATATATATTTTAGTTGTAAAAAATCAGCTTCACGCTGTATCTCGCACACAGCAGGGCTATTCCCCATTTGCCGCCGAATTCTGGAAGCATTGCATGTTGAGTGGCAGATCTCAACGTTTCACTTTGCCTCTACACCAGAGTGAAGAAATGAAAATACACATTTAAATAAATATTTCATTTCTTCAAGTGTCACAAATAGTCGCATTTACAGTCATGCTTTATGCTTGTCCTCATGTTTTGTTGTCAAGTTTATTACTATAACAGGCTATATACTTATATAGACAAAACTTACCTTTGAGACAGTATATGCCTCACTTTCCTTTGAATCTTGAAAAATTTCTATAACATAAATTTATTTATTACACAAGAAATGATATATAACATAAAGCTCACCACCAACTTAGGCTTGAGGCAGTACAAATGGTGTCCCTTGTTGCATCCGTCGCACAACAGCATGTTGTCGGGGTCGGCGCGGCGCCGGCACAGCCGGCAGGAGGCGTTGAGGACGCTGGCGGACCACGCCACGCTGCTGTCCAGCGACAGCACGTGCAGCGCTAGGGAGGCGAAACTTTGGCACTCCATCAGGGAGACCTCCCATCGCTCTAGCGCGTCCAGCTCGATCGGTTTGTTTTTAGCTTCGCGGTCCTTACGTTCTTTTTCATCGAGGCCTGTCGATCATTTTTGTTAATGAATAATTACAGTCAAATGCTATCCCACTGCACCATACTGATTCAAATGACAAATTGTTTATTACATATAAAAATGTTACGAGATTATGAAAATTTACTACTTTTTTAAAATAAAATAGCACTGACTAAATAAATTTAAAGAAAACATCAAAGAGAATATTAATTTATCAAAATTAATTGACCCCAAAACTTATCTTTAAAAAATCTATCAAACCACTCACCCAAAGGTCTCTTCAAATACTTCTGATGTATTGCCTGTGCGACTTGTAACAGTGCACAAGCTAAGCCTCTCACGACGTCGGGCTTCGCCCCGCAGTCCTCGGGCTCCACTTTAATTCCATTCACTTTGGGCGTCTCGAGCCAGTGCCCGGGATCTCTGTATTTGTTTTGTGGGATTGTTTCTATTTCTGTTTTGTCTATGTCTGAAAGTTATATAGTAAATTACTTGTATTGTCAAAATATAAGCAAGTGTAGTCCTCTTAATTATTAATTAAGAACATTTTATTTCAATATAATTTACAGTGAAAATGATTAAAACTAACAAATCAATTATACAATATAAAAAAATATAACTTTTGATCATTGAAAAATAATTAATTAGTCATGGCGCAGGAGCACAATTGTAACTCAAGGAAATTAAATATATGTAATTCACAGCTCCCTGCTTCGTGCGGGATACAGCGTAAATAAAAGAGGGACATAAAAAATAACATCTAAAACATAAATTACCATCAGGTATCTTCAAACACCCATCAGGCTGATGATAATCATCTCGGAAGTGCTTGCCGGGCCCCCAGCTCAGGTACTCCGCCTGCTTGTCGTAGCCCCGCAACATTATAGTACCGCGCCACGCTTCACGATCCTGAGTGGTAGGAATAGGTTTAAGTATGTGTTTAGTTTAGGTTTCTTGTGAAGAGAAAAAAAACCGGATAAGGGCGAGTCGGGCTCGCCCAAAGAATTGAGGGTTCCGTACAAAAAAATGGACCCAACTTTTTCTGAAATTCAAGCTTAGCTTAAGCCAGAACCCTTTTATCTGATATCTCATATGAACATTAATTGATCATTATTTTTTAGGATTTTACTACAAATATATAGTTTTTAGATTTTTCCTGAACTAGTACTACTTGTAGATGCTAGCTGCCAAGCTGTCTGGATAAGTGTAGAGTTTTTGCCAGCACTCAGTAGAGTTACATTTCAAGTCGGTTACTAGATTTAGCTATTTAAAGTGTAATTGACGAGTTGTGACCAGCCTGAACTTCAGGGCTTCAGAACCTGATTTTAGCTGTATGATTACGCAGATTTAATTTTAGGATTTTTTCTTTGTTTACTTTCCGAGTGTACAATGCGTAAATATTCAGAAAGCCTAACTTTAGAGCGGCCACGACTTGTCGACCACACTGTAAGTAAGCTTAAAAAGATCTATAGGACAATAGTCTATGCCACAAACTAACTAACCTTCACTTTCAAAGCACCCAAGCAGCCATGAAATATCTTCTCTTCTAACTCCAGGATATGGTCACGAAGTGACAATTCCAGCGCCTCCGACACTGTACTGTCCGGGGGCACGTTGAGGGAGGGCTGTATGCGCTTTTGTCGCGTCGAATGTGAGTGCTGTGGCTGGGGCTGTTGTAGAAAAGGTAAATAATAATACTAATAAGATAGACGGAAAGAATATTTTTATAGTCTCCATTCTTTTCTTTTTGTCTAACTAAAGTAATTCAAATATAATTTTGTCGTCCACTTAATTCTAACTTAAAATCTTAATCTTAATCCGGCTTAAAACTTTTTATAAGCAAGGAGGACCTCCTAGTATCAAGACACTCCTTCTCCACTTTTCTTCATTGACATAGAATTGAACCCATTAAAAATAAGTACTTACCAGTGCTGCACTAGGTGTTAATAAATGTATGGGACATTTCTTAACATATTCCACAATATTAGCTTTATCCAGCTCCAATGTTTGCCTTAACTCATTTTCTCTTAAGCCTCGTTTGTTTAGGGCTTCTATGAGAGCTTCTATTTGTTCCTCTGTATTGTACACCCACCATTGAGGTCTGTAGTCACCCTGAAATTATATAAAAGCAAATATATAAGTTGATGAAAAACTAACATTAAAAGGTGACAAAAATTGTTATTAAAAGTTCAGCCACACAAAAAAGATAAAAAATAATTTTGAAATCATATATTTTGTAATATAAAAAAAGAAGAAACTAATCATTTCCTACAGTGTTAGTCACAAGCTAAGGAAACAAATGTATTAATGTATTAATTAAAAAGATATGTCATCTTTTTTTACATAGAGGAACTCGAACCTACGCTCTACTAGGTCCAATATCGTAAAATAATGTAAAATCAATTAACAAAATTCTATTTTACACATTTCCACTGCATATACAATATATACAAAATCTAGAATTGAATCCACTACCCTCTTACCTTTCCATGTACATAACATGTCTCAATATGCGCAGTGCAAACAAGTAAATCCCTGCAATGTTGTACTGTTGCATCTATGCCGTTTAGTTTAGTGTTGAGCCCGTTGAGGTTAGTGAGAGGCTTCTTTGGTGAACCGCCGCGGGAATTGGATCCCGACTCGTTTTCTTTATCACTGCCCGCTGGAAATAGAATAAATATTATTAATGATTATTTTTGTATATTGAGGGCGTCGTGGCGCAGTGGCCCTGGCGTTTTACTGTAAACGACTGTGGGCCCAAATCCCACTCGCAGGAACGAAATTGTTATATTTTGATTTACTTGCATGCGAATACGTAATACCTAAAGAATTTGGCAGGAAGTGGGGAACAGAAGTGTTTTAATGAGAAAGGGCTTAAATATTTTTATGCGAATCAGAATAATATTGAGAAAAAGAAACTAAATATTAGAAGCAGCACTTTTGTTCATATGTTATAAGCATGTAAGAAATGATTTTAGGATGCTCTACTCAGTCATTTTAAAAATTGCATATAATTTCGAAAATAGCAAGCACGTTTTATAAACATGCACTCCTAAACACCTTAATAACCTTATAATGTTAAAAATACATAGTTATCCTAAAATCCTTCAAAAAGGTTATAAAACATAAAAACTCACCTGTCTCCCTCTCCCTCTCGGATTGGTATAATTCCGTGACGTAAGCCATGACGTCATCCCTTTGCTGAGGGGGCGGGGGTAGTAGTTTGTTCCGACAGGGCCCCCGGGGCTCCGCCCCCGCCTCTACAAAAAGACCCGCCACTCGCCGGGTGAGCCAATAACGGCGGTAAGCGCGGTCCGTACCTGGAATTGTTTTGGAAATTAATTAATATTCTTTCATTTACTTATAAATATGTAATATTTTTAGGTTCTTTCGCTTATTCTATAAAGATTACTCTTTTCTAAACGAACGGAAACGAATTTTTAATAAAAATGAAAAATCGCTAATCTTTACTGCCTAAAGTGTTTTTTATTTTGCTTTTTGAAAGACTGCCAGGGGCCCTTCTAAAGGGGCTATGTGTTGATATTTTTTTTTAAGAATTAGTTATCTTTATGTTTTGACCATTTTAAGCATATTGTGAAAGTAGTGACAACACAATAAATTCTTAACATGATGACTTTTTTAAAAAATAAATATATAAAAATAATATAAATGAGACGATGGAAAGTAAGGAACGAAAGTATCGTTATAAGAATAGTTTCTTAACACTAGGTTCACTCAGCTTACCCTGCTATGTGCGGAATATAGAACGAAGCTAAAATAAATTAGTAAATTAATAAGACTTACCAACATAAGTATTGTAATCAAAGAGCTGAGCCTGCAGCTCCTTCATCTTCTTCTCATGTTCCCCCTTCTTGACCTCACTTTCCTTCTTCAGTAGTTCTATTGCGTTCTTTAGTTCTTCATCTGCTGCTCTCGCTTTTTCTCCAGTTAATTTTTGTTCCTCTTTCTTTTGGGCTGTCTCTTTTCGGAGTTCTACCCGTGCGGCTGATAGTTGTGGTTCACGTTTACGTTCGTTTATCTATGATAAATGATTTCACATAAGTAATAATGTTAAAAATATATCAGCAAATGTTACCCTTACCTGACCAGCATGCGACTGTAAACGGGTTCGATTCCCACATTAGCTTTTTATGCTATAAAAAATCCCAAGATAATAACTTTAGGGCGGCCACCAGTCCGTACCGACCGTACTGTAAATCTTGTTTACTTTTTTAATGTACTCACTTGCAATGTTCGTAACGCATGTTTCAAGTTCTTATACTCCTCCAATTTCTCCTCGATCTGTTCACGCACCGTCGCGTATGTCATGATTTGGTTCATAAGGCACTGTAGGATTTGGAATTTATCATCTGAAAAAATATCGTAATTTTTATAAAAGAATGATACTTAAAAGTTTTTAGTTATATCATAATATTTATATAAGAATAATTGCAGAAAAAAAATGTATAATTGCTATCAGATTGAGATTTTAATATAACAATATTATTTTATGTATGTATATAGATATATAGATTACTAGATTTAATATAATGAGCTACAAGTTATAAATCATAAATGATATTTTAGTAAGAATTTTATTGAAATTAGTTTTTTGTTGAAGTCATTTTTTTTTTGTTAAGCCAAGAGGGGACCGTACGTACCGATGGGCACCTCGGCCAGATGGGCGGTGCGCAGGCGGCGCAGCAGCGCGGGGCGGTGCGCGCGCAGGCGCAGCGCGGGGTCGTCGGCGCTGGCGTAGCCGCCGCGCTGGTGCAGGCGCCACGCCGCGCAGCGCGCGCCCGCCGCGCCGCCCGACGACAGCAGGTGCAGCCTGTAGTAGAAGGCCATATACAGGACGCAATGTTCGAGACATTGCATATTATCATTGCAATGTTTGAGACATTGCATAGTATTCATTCAAAACATTCATAAGTGAAAGTCAATATAGGTCTTTTTTTACTAGAGCAAGGAAACAAAATACTTCCCTAAGTGGGAGTCCCTACCCACTGCACTAAGTTGAAAAGACTATTCTATGAAAAAAATAACTATTATTTTACATTATGATTGCATACTGATAGTATGTAATTATAATTTTAAAATTAATTTATAACAGAATTTTTATTAGTTAATAGTACATAGTACTCACCTTAACACTTCACTAACAGTGGTAGGGTCAAGTGGTAGCTTGCCGAGTGGAGTACCAAGGTATGTGTGTGCCCACTTGCCCGCTTTGGTTGCTAGCTCTATTGATCTTTGTGTATCTGTACTGCCGGTCGGCGCCATTTCTAAGAAAGTGTTATTCGTAATGTTAGTCAGAATTAAAATAGCTGATTTGTGACTTAAAATATTTCATGTATCATCATACATGAAACATTCTAAGTTCACAAAATAACGTGACTGCAGGTAAAGTGGATTGCATTTAAATTATTGATGTGTAATATAGCCTAAAGCCTTTGTCAATAAATGGACTATTCAATACAAAAAATATTTTTCGATTCTGAAAAGTAGTTCCCGAGATTAGTGCTTTGAACCAAACAAACTTTTCAGGTCTATAATATTAATATACATAGTATATAAATACTTCATATCTATACCAATACTATACCAATAATACCAATCTATACCAAATCAATACCAATAATATTAAAGTTCCAAATAAATAACATTAATAAAACATTGTTTACTAACTTTTATTAATTAATATAATATAATAATTTTATATCATTTACAAAATATAGACATACACACCAACAGATTCCTGTATCCCTTTACTCTCATTATACTCTTCCGCTTCATCCTCTTGCAATGAGAATATCGCCGAAAGCAACATTTGTACCAATTCACTGAACATCCAAGCATTTTCCTTGGCTGTTAAGGACTTCCTGAAGGTCTCCATGTCTAGGTCATTGTGAAACACATCTCTAACCTTCAGAAGGTCGGAGAAGTTATTGACAAACTCCAAGACTGAGAGAAAATCGCCAAAGTTCTTGTGAGGAATGCCTTCAATTTCAACAGGTGTTCCTTTCGGTAGAATCTGTAAAAGAATATATTGAATATATATTGTGTGTGGTGTGGGAATTAATTAACATACAAGTCACGAAGTATAGGCCGTTTTTTAAGTATAAAGTTTAGATAGGCATGGACCAATCAAGGGTTGCACTGCTTTAGATGAACCAACGTCAGATCTACACTATATATCAATACTCACACTAATGTAAAGATCAGCTTAGAGTTAGACACAGTATAGAAAATTTAAATTTAAGACGCTGACCTAAAATTTTTGCTTTCACACCCAAAAATAACATTTTCACCAAAATATAATAATAAAAATATTTAAATGGATAAATTATTATCTTTTTAGCATTCGCCGAACTTCGAGGCCGTCGTGGCCCAGGGGCACAAGGGTGTGACTGTAACGCGACGGTTGTGGGTTCGATCCCCACTCGAGGAAATTAAATATTTACTAAAATTTATATTTCCATTTCTTTGCTCTGGTGTCAAAGCTAAGCGCGGCGTTGAGTTCTGCCACTCAACACGCAATGCCTACAGAATTCGGCAGAAAGTGGGGAACAGAGTGTGTGTGGTGAACTAGGTTCCCTCTGCCTACCCTGCTGTGTGCGGGATATACCGTGAAGCTAATTTAATTTTTAATTTTATTTATAAACTTTTGTTTATCTTGGATTTCAACTTGATTGAGTCATGTAGATATTCTTCTTATAAAAACTAAATTCATACCTTATGATCCTCCAACTCCTGATCATCTTTGACCTTCTGCCATTCCTTCATATATGCCAATAGCCTTGCATTCTTTTCCTTCTTTCTAGCCTTCTCTTCTTCTTTCCGCTGTCTCATCTGATCCTCTGCTCTCCTCATCTTCTCTGCCAACTCCTGAGCGGACCTTCGAGCTTCAGGATCCATGGGTGTTTTAGTTTTGGCTGTAAAAAAGAAAATTATAATAAATACTAAAACGAAAATAATATTTAAATATCTAGTATAGCATATAGCTGTTGTATAAAGTATATAGCTATTGTAGTGCAGTGGCAAAAGCATGTGACTGTAAACACGACAATTATGAGTTTGTTTTACTTGACATTGAGTGCTGCCAATCAACATGACTCAAAATCCTGCGGAAATTGTCAAAGTGTCTTAGGGGTAAGTTCTCTCTGCCCTCCATGTTATATGCGAGATATAGCGAGAAGCTAAAAAAAACAAAATGTACAAGTAGTTACCTTCAGATTTGTCTGTTTTCTTGATAAATTTGTCCATAGACTCCTGCCTACCTTTTTTATCTGGACTAGGTTTCTTTAGAGATAGTGATTTGGATGCTGATCCTGGTTTTGGCATTTTGGAGGATGTGGGTGGTGACATACTGTTCTTCATTAGCTTCTTGGATGAGGGGAAGTCTGGTGGACTGCCCGTAAATATCTGATCAAAGTTCACTTTGGCTATGTTGTATTTGTCTATTGCTGTTTTCTGTAAATATATTTTGTTTATTATATAGCATACTTTGATATAAAATTTTAATTATATAGGTGAGGGGATACTTTTGATATCAATACAATAGAATCTCACTAGTTTGGCACTAAAAGAGGGTAATTTTTATAACTGTAACATATTTCACTATTAAATTAAATAATAACATAAGCCATAATTGTTAAGTTGAGTTCTGCCACTCAATGCTCAATGCCTGCAGAATTCGGCAGAAAGAGGCTAAAAAAAGTTTTTTAGAGTGTCTTAAAACTAGGTTCCCAGTTTCCTTCTGCCTACCCTGTTATACTCATATATCTTATAAGCTATTTTCAAAAAATCTTTAGTTGTTGCAATACTTGTAGTACCTGTTTGATAGTCTTTAATTATGTTTCCAAGAATTATATTTAGAGGATGATGGAATATGTTTCAATGACCAGTACTTATACAACATTTATACATTCAAGTTAAAAAAAATTAAATGCTAGTAAACTCTTTAGTGTCACTCATTTATGTAACAAAAGAAAATAAAAAAATACAAGAATTGGCCACAGCTAGAATTAATGTTGTAATTTAAATTTTACCATAGATTTTTAATTTCTACATATATCTAATACAATTATAAGCAGAAGATGTCACATTGGTGCCAACAGAGACGCCAATTTAATAAGATACTGCTATAACAGTTAACATATATGTTTACCTTAATGCCAATAACAATGCCAGGTGCAACAAATTGTTTTAAAAACAACCTATTCTTATCCCTAGTATAGATCCCTTTACGTCGTCGCACACGATCGTATGGAGCTGTGCCGATCTGACCTGCGGCTGCTGGGTCCTCATCGAATTGTTCTACTTCATAACAGTAAGCTGCCGGTGGGAGCATTACATTGCTGAAAGAAAATAATTTTATAGCTTCAAGTGTTTAGCAAAGTAGAGTTATTCTTTTAAGAGGCAAATGTGGTACTTTTTAACTAATTTTTGCCTTTGTGGAGTTAAAAAAAAAATTTGGAAATATGATATTTTTGTTTCTTAGGTACAATATGGAGTAAGATCACTTCCTCTTGATAGTACAAGGTACAATAAATCTAATTGTAATCTAATAAATATCCTATGTGTCCATTGAATCCAGAATTACAAATCCAGATTTACAGTCAGCTTATGGAACCACAATGTTATAAATTCACTATTTAATAGTAATTTGAGTAATAAATAGCTTATTAATAGATAAAGAAAATATAATCATCATTTAAAAAAATATAAATAAGAGCATACTATAATAGAATACATATTTTTGAAAATAAATTATATTTTAATTTTAAAACACACCATACATAGAGCATGGTATACATTTAAGGTACATATATGTTTTATTTACAAGTACAAATGACTATTGCATGTATTACTGCAGGATGTGGTAAATAAAATTATAAGGAAAATTTTGACAAGGAACCAAGAGATTAATTTCGCAACTGAATAAAATTTTCAATAATTTTTATCATTATTTAAAATAAATTAAAATATTTGCAGGTTTTCAAATTATAACATTATTGTTCTTATTAGAACAGCTGATATATTTATCTATAAGAGTTTCAACATAACATAATTATTAAAAAAAATATATATAATTTGGATTGTCTAAATTTTTTATAATAAAAAAAAACTACTGATTATAATTGACCATGAAGCAGACCATTTTTGTTAGGTGGTATGAGAAAAATATTAGTTATTTCAGTTTTTTTGCTACAATATTATATTTTATATGTTTGAATAATACTTATTGATTATAATTTAAAGCATTTAAAAAAGACATGAAATGTAACAAAACAATATCTTACGGTTAATACATACCTATCTGGATGTTGTTTCTGTGCAGTAACGGATAGTATGTGAGCCTCACGCCATAGATCACCCTCAAGGCAGGCTTCTACAGTTTCTCCAACAAAAAATCTCTCTCTAACAAAATTGAACAGATCTTCAGACATTTCAGCAAAAGAACACCTCTTGGTCTTTGTGGCCAAGTATAATATTGGTATTCGAAGCTCCATGGGAAAATCTTTGAGTGATCTGCGGGCAGCTTTCTCACTTTCTAAGGCTTCTGCATAAGTCAGGTTATTCTTCCCTGTCATCTCACATGTCCACACCATTGAATTGACCAGTATGATCCTTTCACAGTATTCCCTGCGAAAATAATAGCGAAATATTGAATAAACATCACTAAGATATGACGCGCGCCGATAAAATTGTGAAACGTTGTGTCACGCTCGCGTAAGTGCACAGCCTACCGCGCGGAATCAATGTCAACCGTCCTTTTTACATACATTTTGTTTCAGATAATAGCAAAATGCGCGAAAATTATATTACTGTTATTACTTACTCATAATCTTTAAATATCTCGTCGGTGATCTCGCAGTGGAACACCTCATCGTCGTCCCTCAAGTACTCCGACACCGTCGATTTCTCAAAGGCTTTTCTTTTTAACAGAGGCATGTTAAGAGTTTGCGGGTCAGGACGGTGGGAAAAAGTATCTTTACAAGTTTTACAATAACACTGTTAATTGATCTCACTTAACTTCTACCGGCGCATTGGAAGCGGTAATATTTGTTGTAAAACATTAGTGTAATATTAACAATTATCAAGATTATCAAAGTGAAAATTGTTGCGTGGTTTCGGTTGACAAGCCAAAAAACGGCGCGCTAAGCGCTTCTTTTTACGCCAGAAACATATGAACTGTGTGGCAAACACAAAAAATATACAATTTGGAAGGTTTCCATAATAAAACTACCTACAATATTAAAATTATTGTTTTAAAAATTTGTACGAGCTTTTTTTCGTTAAAAAAGCTTTAAAAAAGGTAATTTTAATAGATATCACTTAAACCATCAAATTTTTATTGTATTTCAATATAAACATTAAAGGCTTTTGTGTTGTACTAACTAAATATTTTTTCTTATTAGGAATTATAGAAACAAAAAATAAAGTGCCTAATATTCGATGAGCAAAATAGGAGATCATTTCTTTTATGGAGCTTACTTTTATAGGTCACTGATTAATTTAGAAAAGTGTCAACTTATAAAATCTACAAATTATAAATCACTTAAAATAGTAAAATAATTTATTTCGAGCATTTTATTGCGCGTATATGGTATTTAGATAATTATTTTTGAATGGACAGTATCTCCAAAACGGTAAAATTTTGGAGCATTTTACCCCATGGTAGTAATAGTAAGAAATGGCCTTTTACCACCTCCACCAATTTGTGTAATCATCGTTTTATATGTATATAGTAATTTTCGAAACAGCTGTCAAATGTCAATAATTGTCATCTGTCATAACATAAGCAAATGCCGTCTATTCTATTAAGTTTATTATAAAAATTGTAAAAAAATTCTTTATACAACAATATCATACATTTTAACATAACATGACATTCTAATTGATGTGTTTATTAAGTGTTATAATATTTTTTTGACAATGCCCAAGGAACAATATCGCGAGACCTACGTGGGCAGGAAAATGTA
This sequence comes from Heliconius erato x Heliconius himera, assembly GCA_013421005.1. Lineage (NCBI taxonomy): Eukaryota > Metazoa > Arthropoda > Insecta > Lepidoptera > Nymphalidae > Heliconius > Heliconius erato x Heliconius himera. The sequence goes on along the minus strand of JAATLQ010033987.1, from coordinate 19,296 downwards.
AGGTTATATTTACGTTTTACGAATAAAAAATAATATTATATTATTATTGTTACTGTTATAAAATAGTTTTTAATATTAAAGTAATTTTTAGTCTAATTAATATAACTAGACAGAATATATTTTTTAGCTCGCACGTAACGTTTAATGTGGATAGTGCATCTGATATTCAACAAGCAGCACATATACAAGTTATTACAAAAAACTTGTATGCTCAAGATGGACAAAGAGTACCAGCTAGTTATGGAGTCCTTGACAGGCGGATGGTTTGTATATATAATATATATTTTTTTATTTATTTATACATGAGAAAACATTGACTCATGCTAGATTCATAATAACTATTATTAAGTTTATAATACCACCAATAAAATTGATTTGTTATAAAAAAAATGGTTAATAGACAATAGTTTCTTTTTATTATAAATATTTACAGGGAACTAACCAAAAAGATGCTAAATGTGAAACTTGTGGACTTGGTTTGGCTGAATGTGTGGGACATTATGGATATATAGAATTGGCATTGCCTGTATTTCATGTTGGTTATTTTAGATCTATTATCACTATACTACAGACAATATGCAAGGTGAGTGTTTAATTATTTTCTTTGATATTCAAATAATTATTAATTTAATATATGGTAAAGTGTGGATTATATGAACATGCCTGCCAAATAAAAAAATAATATGTACTATGCTATGCCAATCAGAATAAATAAATACTAATAATAAAGTAAAAAAATATAAAAATAATCAACAAACTATTAACAATGTTAATCTAAGAAATATTATTGCTAAATATAGATTTAATTAAGAAAAGTGTTATGTGATGCTAAAAAAGGAAAGTTACTTGGCAAAAGTAGGCTTAGAGTGTAAACTTACTCAAAGCCAATTTAACAACATATCAGGAGAAACCAAGAACATTTAAAAAACTATGACTATATGTGTATGTATTCTAAGAAGGCTTTTAATATTTTGAATGTCATAAAAATGTATGTAACAAAAATATATATTTAGGAGGCTTACAATCTAAGCTGATGATGAATGTTGGTATATTAGTTAGAGAATTCAACAAGTATTTAATCTAGTTTTCAGTACCCTTCTAGGACTTTATGCATCTGCAAATGAAATTATGTTTTATACATATAAGAAATGATACTTATTACAATATATTGTAATAAGTATATATAATATGTATTGAAATTATATAATATGTATTGAAATTATTACTTTATAGTAAACAACAGATAATCAACACTATTATAATTGTTATCTACAGAATATAATTTACATATTTTAGTGTTAGTGTTAATGAGTTAATATTTTTTTTACTTGATTTATATGTTTTACTAGAATTGTGCAAAAGTAATGCTACCAGAGCCAATAAAGAAATCTTTCCGACGAAAATTCATGCATCCAGAACTATCTTATTTACACAAAAAGAATCTTCGGGCAGCTGTTTTAAAAAAGGCTAAAACCTGCACTAAATGTCAACATTGTGAATCACTCAATGGTATAGTTAAGAAGAGTCCAGCTGGTATTTTAAAAATTATTCATGATAAATATAGAAATAAGAAGCCTACAGATGCATTGGTTCAAAAAGTTTTGAGTGATTTTAATGCAGCAAAGGAATCTAATAAGGAGTTGGTGAATATGATCAATAGTGGGCTTATAATTGAACTTAGTCCTCTTGAAGTAAGTTATTTTATATTTATTATATCATCAATATATGTTGTTATAATTTTCACTAGCCCAAAGAAATTACATTAAATTGATGGCTAAAGTAAAATTAATTCACATTTTAATTTATTATTGAGACCATTGTGAAGCACCCTGTCACAAGACAGGATCTGGCTGTCAATGCGGCTCTGGCTTTTGTTTGTCAATCTCCACTTGGGAGAATGAAATATCTTAATTTCTCTACTAATAAACAAAGACAACTTAAAATGGAAAGTAAAATGTAAAAAAGAGTATTTTGACACAAAAAAATTCTATTATAAAATATTTTTTAAGTAGAATCTTTACTTGTACCAAATTTAAATACTTGGTAAATTGTAAAGAAAAATTAAAAGGAAGCATTGTTCCCTTAAAAAAATGCAAAATTAGGGGAAAGCAAAGCAAGGCAAAATTATATTTTTTCTTAGGTATTAAATCTTTTCCGACGCATCCCCGATGAAGATATTCCCCTATTGGGTATGGACGCGAAGACGTCGAGGCCGGAAGACCTGATACTCACCAGATTACCTGTACCACCACTATGCATTAGACCAAGTGTAGCTTCTGACATTAAAGCTGGCACGTGAGTATTACAATTAAATGTTAAATCTATGTTAAAATTAAAATAAATATTTCTTTGACTGTGACAAAAACATGTATACTCTACTGTTCGAAGATGGTGGTGGTTATGAGACCCCTCTTAATTTTAAAATATTAAAATACATAAATAATTACAGTCAAAATAATTATATTTTAAAAATTTATTTCAAAGAGTAACTAATCCTTAGCAGAACTGCCACTTTGGCTGCCAGTTCTTCAGTTCAGTAGTTTTTCATAACACTAATGACAATTTTTTATTCTAAGTTAAATATGAGTTTGAATTATTCTATTGATTTAATTTTTAGAAACGAAGATGATCTAACAATGAAACAATCAGAAATTTTGTTAATCAATGATGTGATATCCCGCCACATGGCCAGCGGTGGAAAAAGTGAGCTAGTGCAAGAGGACTGGGACTACCTGCAGTTGCATGCAGCCTTATATATAAACAGTGAAATGTCTGGTATTCCGTTGTCTATGCAGGTTAGTTACTTTCCTAGATAATTTGGTGATTTGTTATTTTAATTTTTGTGTGTAATTTTTTGTACTGTAAGTCTTATATATAATTCAAATTCGTATTTATTATTTAAGTTTTCGATTAAGGAGTAAATTAATTCTTAGGAAGAGTTTCATATTATATAAACTAAATTGATATATTATGTATATTTCACTCTACAGCCGAAAAAACCGGGCCGTGGTCTAGTACAACGCCTCAAAGGTAAACAAGGTCGGTTCCGCGGCAACTTGTCGGGCAAGCGCGTGGACTTCTCCAGCCGGACCGTCATCTCGCCGGACCCTAATTTGCAGATACAAGAGGTAGTGAAGTCAGTTTATTTGGTTTTTTTTTCACAGTTTATATAATAATTAAATTAAATTTGGGGTTTTTTATAAACTCAACTCAATCGAATATAAAAAGTAATTTTTTTTTTATACGCTTGTTACAACTTATTTATGTTATTAACAAAAAAAAAAATAGCTTCACGCTGTATCCCGCACACAGCAGGGTAGGCAGAGGGAACCTAGTGATAAGACACTCCGTTCCCCACTTTCTGCCGAATTCTGGAGGCATTGCGTGTTGAGTGGCAGAACTCAACGCCGCGCTTAACCTCGACACCAGAGCGAAGAAATGGAAATATAAATTTAAGTAAATATTTCATCTCCTCGAGTGGGGATCGAACCCACAACCGGTCGGTTTTGCAGTCACACCTCGTGCCGCTGCGCCACGACCGGCCTATATGTTATTAGCATAAATAATAGTTATTCTCTGTAGGGAGCTTGATGGGAACATATGGCTTAGTGGTCAGAGCGCCTGATTGGTTTCCAGGAGGCGCGGGTTCGAGTTCCGCTACGTTCAAATTTTTATACGTTTTCTAAAATGACAATATACTTAATATTGTTCTAATATTTACTAGAAAAAAAAAAATTGTCGTTACTCAAACATAAATCAAATTCTAAACAGTTCAGATCTAAACAGAAAAAAAAACACAAAGGCTATATTTAGTATATTACCTGATATTATTTTTTGTTTCTTCTTTTAGAGCTGCTATTTTTAAATATTAAATTGCCTCTTCAATATTAGAGGGACTTTTATGGATAGTTGAACGAAATACCTACAAAAAAATCTTAAATCCTTCCCCACCAGGTTGGTGTACCAGTCCACGTAGCCAAAATCCTAACATACCCAGAACGAGTGTTTCCAGCTAACCTACATTGGCTAAGGAAGCTGGTCTGCAACGGGCCTGATGTGCATCCTGGAGCCAACTATGTGCAGCAGCGAGGAGTTAGCCACAAAAAGTACTTGAAGTACGGAAACAGAGAGAAGATTGCTCAGGAGTTGAAGGTATTTAATATGTACATGCTGAGGTTGATTGTTTTAACTTCTCTCTTCACTTCCTATATACATATAGCATGGAAGGTAAAAAGGGCACTAGGCTTATAACATAAAAAATGTAGTTTCTGGGTTTCTACTATTCTATGAATGAAAAAAATATATTAAAATAAAATTAAATCAGCTTCACGCAGTATCCCGCACACAGCAGGGTAGACAGAGGGAACCTAGTGTTAAGACACTCCGTTACCCACTTTCCGCCTCTAGGCATTGCGTATTGAGTGGCGGAAATCAACGCCGCGCTTTGCCTCGACACCAGAGCGAAGAAATGAAAATATAGATGTAAATAAATATTTCACTTCCGCGAGTGAGGAGTGGGTAGAGCACAGTGTGACTGTAAAATTGACTAGTTGTGGGACCGAATAAAGAAATAAATAAGATTTTATCATTTGCTCATACTTTTTCTTCATAAGGATCTATTGGAAAATAAGTTTAGAAAAATATTAAAATTTAAACATACGAGGATATGGCCCAGCACTTCTTAAATAAACGCTAACAACAAAAATTTTATTCTTATTTAAATTACAACTGAGCTTAAAAATAACATAGAATCTAATAAGAGCGCTTGGTGTGTATTGAACAGACCGGTTCAAACTTTCATACGTTATTTGAAGTTTTTTTTAGTGTCACGTTATACCGTTATAACCGCACAAAGCAGGATAAGAAGCAAAAGGAACCTATTGTTAACTCTTACTCCCGCTATGTTTCCCATTTTCCACCAATGGCATCTTTCTGGAGGCATTGCGTGTTGAGTGGCGGAACTCAACGCCCCTCTTTGCCTCGATACCAGAGAAAAGAAATAAAAATATTAAATACTTCTTTTTCTCTAGTGGAAATCGAGCCCATAACCTGTCGTCTTCGGAACCCTGCTCCACGACTAGCTATATAATATAACTTTTTTCCTCAGTGTGGTGATATCGTAGAAAGGCACTTGGTGGACGGTGATGTAGTGTTATTCAACCGGCAGCCATCTTTACACAAGCTGTCTATTATGTGTCACAGGGCGAGAGTGCAGCCGCAACGTACTTTCAGGTTTGGTTTTGTTTTTTTTTTATTTGAAAAAGAAAAACTATTAATAGGAAGATGCGTTCTTGTGAGCCCGTCATGAGGCAAAGACTCGGGAGAAAGAATTACTATCTTCATTTCTTCGCTTTGGTGCCATGGCAAAGATTGCTATCTTTGCCATGGCGGCGTTGAGTTCCGGCACTCAACACGCAGCGCCTCGAAAAATTCGGCGGAAAGTGGAGAACGCTGTGTCTTAATATTAGGTTCCCTTTGCCTACCCTGCCATATGCTGGATACAGTGAGAAGGGAAAAGAAAAATTATCAACTTTCTGTGACACAAATTGATATTTATTCCACAACTACCTTTTATTTAAAAAAATACATATTTCAGATTCAATGAGTGTGTATGTACTCCATACAACGCGGATTTCGATGGAGACGAAATGAACATGCACTTACCTCAGACGGAGGAGGCGAGAGCTGAGGCGCTTATACTTATGGGGGTAAATTTTGTGTTATGTTTTTTATGAGGGCATGGATACAGGTTCCAATTTTTTTACATATATTATTTATGGTTTTATCTATTTGTGATGAAAATTTTATTTGTATTTAAAAACAAACATTTGGGGCTATCATGGCGCTCTGGATCGAAATTAAACTGTAAACAATGGTTATGGGTTAGAAATACATAGAATGTTGATAGTTAAAAAATTAAATTAGCTTCACGCTGTATCCCGTACACAGCAGGGTAGGCAGAGGGAACCTAGTGTTAAGACACTCCGTTCCCCACTTTCTGCCGAATTCTTGAGGCATTGCGTGTTGAGTGGCGGAACTCAACGCCGAGCTTAACAGCATGTTGAGAGTTAGACGTAAAATATCTGGAGTGCACCTTCAGAAAATATGGAATAAATGAATACGATATGATTTTAGAGTGGCACATTTCTACATTTAATGCCTCAACTTAATGTCAGGCTATCGATTAAATACACATATAAAATCACACATAATAAATCTTAATAAATTATCTAATGCTTCAAAACATATCATATAAAAAAAAACGTGTAAATAACACAATAATGTTTATCTCTACAGAACAAATCGAATCTAGTAACACCGCGCAACGGTGAACTCCTCATAGCGGCCACCCAGGACTTCATCACCGGTGGATATCTCATCACCCAAAGGGATACTTTCTTCACCAAATCTGAAGCCCAGCAGTTGGCCAGTTGTCTCCTGGCGGGCCCTGATAACTCCATGAGGATTGATATGCCGCCACCAGCTATTATGAAACCGAGAATGTTGTGGACTGGGAAGCAGATTTTTAGGTGGGTATTTTAGTTTGTCTTTCCCTACAAACCTTCTTATCGTGGCCATCTTGTATTATATATTATTAAGCATATCTTTGTATTTATGTGTAAAAAATACAATATATTTATTTTCAGTTTGATAATGAAACCCAATAAACGATGCCATGTCAAAGCTAACTTGGAGACGAAAGGAAAAAATTATACTAGCAACAAGGACATGTGTATACAAGATTCGTGTAAGTTGAATTATATATTTTGAGGCCATCGTGGAGGAGCAGCACAGCGTCTGACTGTCAATCATTTTTATTTTCTCTTTTTGGTAACAAGACTAAGTTCGTCGTTAGGTTCTACCATTCAACACATTATTTCAAGAAAATTAGATAGGATACAACGAGACGTGCAATAAATGTTTTCATATCTTCGGCACAGGAAGTGTACTATATGGAAGCAAATTAGGGAGCGCAGTGATACATCACTCTGTTATACGATTTGTGTATATTTTAGAGACACTATTTTCGACCATTCCTCTTGGAAATCCTTGGGAGCGGTCTATATAGTAGTCTAGTCTAGTAGTAGGCGTAAAAATGGCTGTGATGATTTTGATGATCCTAAAGAAAAAAAAAAATTGTAAATATCAAAATTACTACTTTCAGATGTCATAATAAGAAATTCGGAACTAATCTGCGGTTCCATGGACAAAAGTACCCTCGGTTCAGGAACTAAGACGAGCATTTTCTACATCCTGCTAAGAGATTGGGGAGAGGAATACGCTGTTCGGGGTATGTGGAGGTGAGTGCTGCTATACGACTTAGTAATAGTTTTGTAATATTTTAAAAGGTATTGCAATTTATAACATAAATGAAAAAGCCGGCTACGTAATTTATCTCTATACAGTTATTACAATTTTATTGTTAGCTAATGCTTAGATATGAGGTTTAGAATCTGGACTAACTGTTGATCTTTGATCAAATGGATAATGTTATGCTTAATTAAGGCGCTGCCGTCGTGAAATTACTTTTTCACATTCTGAACAGGGTAGGCAGAGGGAGCCTAGAATTAAGACACTCCCCTCTCCGCTTTCCGCCGAAATCTGGAGGCGTTGCTCGTGGTTTACATCGTGTTGGATGATGAAACAAAGCGCCGCGCTTTTCTTCAATACCAAAGCGAAGAAATTAAAATATTTAATTTCCTCGTGTGGCGTTTACACTCACACTTTGTGCCCCTGCGCCACGACTGGCCTCGTTAATTTGATAGATATATGCTATATTTTTACAGGCTAGCGCGTATGGCGTCCTACTATATGATGAATAGGGGATTCAGTTTCGGCATCATAGACGTGACCCCCGGCAAGAAGCTTATTGAAGCCAAGAACAAGTTGTTAGAGTCTGGGTAAGAAATTAAATTTAATATCTATAGTAATTTTGTAAAATTAATTGTAAGAATAACATTGAGTTTGTTTGGTTGAACTTTCGAATTGAAAAATTATTATTATATTGCATAGTTTATTTATCGAGGGTGGCTTTAGCTATATTTCATTGCGTTAATTATTTCAATGACTTTTTTAAACATTTTTAAAGTGTTATTCCACACTTAGGAAAGAAAAATACTTATTTACAAAACTTATAAAAATTTGAACCTAGCGGGACTCGAACCCGTGCCTCCTGGGAACCGACCAGACCGGACCTGGTCGGTTTCCAGGAAGCGCGGGTTCGAGTCCCGCTAGGTTGAAATTTTTATAAGTTTTCTAAATAAGTATATTTCAATGACCTTGTACTGTAACTGCATTAAAAGTTACCTTAGCGACTTATAATGTATCATACACAACTCTTAGTTATTTCTTTTCTTCAACGCGAGCAAAGCTGTAGGTAAAAGTTAGTAATTAATAAATGAATAACGATAAAATAAACTTTTTATTTAGATATTCCAAGTGTGATGGTTATATCCTGGAAATGGAGAAGGGTACACTACAGTGCCAGCCGGGATGCACCATGGAGGAGTCACTTGAGGCTGTCATGTTGAGTGAACTGAGTAGCATTAGGTTGGTGTGCAATTCTTACTTCTCTATGGCCCAATTCTCCTACTTCCTAGGAGATTTATAAAATGTATGCAAACTTGATTTACTGAATTTTATTGTACCGAAATTATCGTCGCCGTTTTAACGTCTTAATAATTCTATGGTGCGTGGAGAATAGAGTCTCTTAACACTAAATTTCCTTTGCCTACCCTGCTATAAATACAATGTGAAATGCTGCAAAACATAATGCGAAGCTATAAAAATCGTATATGTAAATAGGAGAGGTATATACGATACATGATTGAGACAAGATTACAATTTTAAAAATATTACTATTAAAAAGGAATTGTTAGCTTTTATTAAAAATATATATCTATATTTACTTTGTTCTATAGAGAGTTGGCAGCTAAAGCTTGTTTCCGGGAACTTCATCCGACCAATGCGCCTCTCATAATGGCTCAAAGTGGCTCCAAAGGTATATTTTATACCTCTACACATGTTTCGATCATTTTTGGAATTATTATAGAAGCACATATTATCATTTCTGGTTTTATGGCTTTATTAAAAATAATACACGAATATTAAGAGCAAATCGCTTTTGCCGATTTTGACGAAGTAAAAAGTCATGTAAAATAGTAGTATTAGTAAAATCAGAAGTGAAATAAAAATTGAAAATGTATATACACTTAACTATACACCCTTTTTTTATTCTTTTTTAAATTAATATTATATTTAATACATTTTACTTTCATAATTTGTTTACATATGATGATGATAATTACATAAAAAATTATAAAGGATATAGATTTAATATTATTTTTGTTACAAACAAAATTTTACCTTATATTTATACAAATAGGTTCGAATATCAACATATCTCAAATGATAGCGTGTGTGGGCCAGCAGGCACTCAACGGCAAGCGTGTGCCCAACGGATTTGAAGACCGTTCTCTGCCACACTTTGAGAGGCACTGTAAGTATAGTATTTTTTTTATTATTATAGAAGCATTTCCTCATTCTTTCGTTATTTTTTTTATTTATTCATTTGAAATTTTGCAAAACAGTAAGTATACATTAATAGTTCATACTTTTTTTTTAGCTTCACGCTGTATAACGTACATAGCAGGGTATGCAGAGGAAACCTGGGAATCAACCAGGGAATAGTGTTAAGACACATCGTTCCAATTAAGACATTTCCGTTCCCCACTTTTCGCCGAATTCTGGTTGAACCATGTTAGTGGCGGAACTCAATGACGCCTTTTGCCTCGTACAAACCAAAGAAAATATTTTTCTCAAATGGGGATCGATTCCACAACCAGTCGCGTTTACAGTAAACCCTTGTGCTCCTATGTCATGACTCGCCTCATATTTTGTTAGACAGACCTTAAGAAAAAATGGTCGTTTCCATTCAGAAAATAAAAACTATAAAAAAAATACAATGTTTTACTTACTTTCCAGCCAAAATCCCCGCTGCCCGCGGTTTCGTAGAGAACAGTTTCTATTCAGGCCTCACTCCTACGGAGTTCTTCTTCCACACGATGGGAGGGCGAGAGGGGTTGGTCGATACCGCTGTTAAGACTGCTGAAACGGGATATTTGCAGAGACGATTGGTTAAGGTTAGTTTAATGATGATTGTGTTAAAAATGTTTTCGGAATACTCTTGGTAAATAGGAATCCATGTTGAGATAAATTTAAAAGGAAATGTTTCTAATGCACTTCTCTTTGTGGTACACCGAAAGATTGTTACCGTTATCATGTCAGATATAATAATGTATGGTAACATGCTGGTTTTCCACTGAGACAGATAATTTCCCAAATCATTAGAACCTTGGATATCGATTATATTAAATAAGAACGGTTTTAAGTACCACAGAATGGCGTTAAAAATGACCTGTTATATACTTATTCTATTAAGAGGAATGAGGTTCACACCTAGCATCGCATTGCATATAGTGGGATAGAAACCTAATATTAGGGAACTCTGTTTTCTTGCATATCGTATATTGAAAAAAGTAACCGGAGAAGAGAATCGAATCAATAACCGTTGCGTTTACAATTATATACTGAGCCGCTGAGTCACGACGACCTCAAGAATGCGCAATAATAATATATATTCCTTCCTCAGTCGCTAGAGGACCTGGTGCTGCACTACGACATGACGGTGCGCAACGCGCCCGGCGAGGTGGTGCAGTTCCGCTACGGCAGCGACGGCCTCGACCCCACCTACATGGAGGGCCGCGACCGCCCCGTCGACCTGCGCCGCGTGCTGCAGCACGTGCGCGCCATGTGCGCCACTAGGTAGGGTTACGTGTTTGTTATCAATTACAACAAAAGCTAAATATCCTTTCATTTAAATAAATGTAAATACTCATTTTGAAAAGGTTGTAAAGTTATGGAAGGAGAAAGTAGAAGTTATATGAGATTACCTCGAATTGGAACCTCCTGGGGTTATATCACATGTGTAAAATGATCACATGAGTGAATATCTGATCAGATATATGGATGTGAGATCATATATGTAAATGTATGACCTCATGACTGGGTGTATGATCACATGTGTGAATGCACGATCACAAATGTTAATATAAAGACACAAGTATGAATGTGTGTACACAAGTGTGACCACATGTGTCGCTGTGTGATCTCAAGTGTTAATGTGAGTTCACATGTGTGGTTGTGTGATCACATGTTTGTAGTACAGGATACAGCGTGAAGCTGAAATAAAAAAAAAGAGGCTATCGTGCTTAAATTTCCGGACTTTAAATTACACTCCCAGTTTGAAACATTGGTCGTAGCATTGCGGCTAAACATATATTCATTCCTCACAATTACAGGGAAGAAGAACCTTTGGATGGCGATGGTATAGTAGTAGCTGCTGAAGAGACACTAGCGTTGGATGATTTCAAGACCTGTCCTGATGAATTTAAGGCTGAATTATTGTAAGTACTTTATTGTAAAATACTTTTTAGTTCAATCAATCATCACATCCAAACATTTTAGTATTTACCAAATAACATATTTTTAGCCGACATGTGTAGATGTTTATTTTCTATTATTTTTTATTTCTTTTATTAAAATTAGTCTCGTAGGTGAATAAACCTAATTTGGCAAAGATGAAAGTGTATGTAAATGTTTAAATATCACGACAACTACTTCTAATTCTACTACAATATTTAGAAAAAGAACTGGCAAATAAAGTATATATAACTAAAACCTCGAGGCATCCTAGATCTAAATCTAATAAAAAAAATATTGAATTCCAGAAAGTTCCTCAAAACAATAGCAGACAAAGTCCGTCTACTACGAGCCAAGTACGCGAGTTGCGGACCCATCGCGCTGCAGCTGGAGCGGCTGTCGCTCACACAACTGGTCCAGTTCATACGCGTGTGCCATGACAAGTATCAGAGGAGTATAATTGAACCCGGTACCGCCGTGGGGGCTCTTGCCGCTCAGGTAATAATTGAAATAGAGATAGTAGATTATATAATTATATTACAGATTTTTAGACGTATAGGTTTATTTTTTTTGAGAAGAATATTTTTGTAAAGGTCTGGTGACCTAGGCTTGGTAGCCTTTATTATTAATTGACATGAGTAATCTGGCGTAGAGAATAAAAACACTAAATATTTCATTCCTCAAGTGAGAACCGAAGCCACAACCTGTCGCGTTTACAGTCACACGCTAGTGCCACTGCGCCACGACTTGTCTTGTAGTATAATACCATATATATATATATATATATATATATATATATATATATATATATATATATATATATATATATATATATATATATATATATATATATATACGTTAAATATTTTTTTACTGATTGAGCTATTACACAATCAGTTATCAGTATGCGATTGTGATGGGTTCGATTCCCATTCGGGGAAATGAATTCTTTAATATTTTCATTTCTTCCCTGTAACATATAAACGGTATTAAAACGCTTATATTTTACTACTTATATATAAAAATAAATCGGCTTCACGGTGTATCTCGCACACAGCAGGGTAGGCAGAGGGAACCTAGTGTTAAGACACTCCGTTCCCCACTTTCCACCGAATTCTGAAGGCATTACGTGTTGAGTGGTGGAACTCAACGCCGAGCTTTTCCTCGACATCAGAGCAAAGAAAAGGAAATATAAATTTAAATAAACATTTTATTTCCTCTTCCTCTACCTACCTACATACAACATACAACTTATAAATTTATAAGTAATTATTATTTATGTTTCAGAGTATAGGTGAACCCGGTACCCAAATGACCCTCAAAACCTTCCATTTCGCCGGAGTAGCCTCAATGAACATCACCCAGGGAGTTCCCCGTGTTAAAGAAATTATTAATGCATCTCGTAATATATCCACGCCCATCATAACTGCTGAACTCATGGATCCGTATGATCAGGAGTTCGCGAGACGAGTTAAGGGGAGAGTGGAGAAGACCACCCTGGGGGAGGTGAGTTTGCCATTTTAATAATTTTAGTTGAATGAGTATATCGATATATCTACAGTGGTGTACTGGGTTAACGTGCAAATAAAGCCTGTAAATACGTTGCAAGCCCTATGTTTGTTCTTTTAATCCCATATAAATTATTTAAAAAAAATCAAATCAGCTTCACGCTGTATCCCGCACACAGCTGGGTAGGCAGATGGAACCTAGGGTTAAGACATTCCGTTCCCCACATTCTGTCGAAATCTGGAGGCACTGCGTGTTGAGTGGCAGAACTCAACGCCGCGCTTAACCTCGACACCAGAGCAAAAAAATGGAAATATAAATGTAAGTAAATATTTCATCTCCTCGAGTGGGGATCGAACCCACAACCAGTCGGTTTTACAGTCACACCTCGTGTCGCTGCGCCACGACTGGCCTCATTATTATTATTTTATAAAATTTTTATTCATATTTTTTGTCATAGCTATTTCTAAATTTATTATTAGATTCTTTATTGAAATTGCAAAATAATAATAATAATATTAATCTATCGTGCACAGATAACAACCTACATAGACGAGGTCTACCTTCCAAACGAGTGCTTCCTCCTGCTGCGTTTAGACGCGGAACGAATTCGCTTACTTTGCTTGGAAGTTAACGTTCATAGCGTTGTTTACTCGTGAGTAATTTTAAAACATTTTCTTGGCTTTACCACTGTAGAGCTGTTGTGGTGTTGTGGCACAGCGTGTGACTAAATGCGACGGTTGTGGGTTCGATTTTCACTCTCTCATTCTCGTTTGCTCAATCTGGTGACAAGACAACACGCGACGTAAATAAGTTTGTGTCGTCCGACCTAAAAATATGCAGTAGATTATTATTTGAAAAAAAAAAATCAGCTTCACGCTGTATCCCGCACACAGCAGGGTAGGCAGAGGGAACCTAGTGTTAAGATACTCCGTTCCTCACTTTCTGCCGAATTCTAGAGGCATTGTGTGTTAAGTGGCAGAACTCAACGCCGCGCTTGGCCTCGACACCAGAGCGAAGAAATATAAATTTGAGTAAATATTTCATCTCCCCGAGTGGGGATCGAACCCACAACCAGTCGATTTTACAGTTACATTTTGTGCCGCTGCGCCACGGCCGGCCTCTTCATCTATCTCTGGCTTTCTCATAATTATTTGACCTTTAAAATAAATTGGCACTTACATACTTTGGTAGCAAAGTACATTTATTTATACATTTTTTTTATATTATTTCAGAATATGCACATCGAAACTAAAACTCAAGTCGTGCAACGTGGTAGCAGTGTCAGAATGGGCGGTTAAAGTGTACGCGGACGGGCGCCCCACGAGCGGGGGCTGGTTGAACATGGCGCTGCAGCAGCTGGCGCGGCAGCTCCCCCTCGTCGTCGTGAAGGGGCTGCCGCGCGTGTCCAGGGCGGTCATCGCGTGCGACGATACTGTTGCTATTACCAGGTGAAACAATATCAATAAATAAATTATTGAGGCCAGTGGTTGTGGGCTAAACCGACTGGTTGTGGGTTCGATCCCCACTCGAGGAGATGAAATATTTACTTAAATTTATATTTACAGTTCTCCGCTCTGGTGTCGAGGTTAAGCGCGGCGTTGAGTTTTGCCACTCATCACGCAAAGCCTCCAGAATTCGCCAGAAAGTGGGGAACGGAGTGTCTTAACACTAGGTGATTCCATCTGCCTACCCTGCCGTGTGCGGGATACAGCGTGAAGCTAATAAAAACATATAAACTTACGACTTAGCCCAAGGAAAACACAAATGTAGATGTACTTTAGCACCAATAACCATCTGAAATGGAAAATACTTGAGTGTGGTTGTGTCACGAACACGGCCGTTTGTTGTATGTGAATATGTATGTGTTTATGAAACTTAAGTGTTTAACATATTGTTGTATTATTTCAGATACAAGCTGTGTGTTGAAGGTGATGGGCTTAGAGACGTGATGGCGACGTACGGCGTTGACGGGAGGAAGACGTCTTCAAATAATATCTTAGAAGTAAGTATTTTTACACGTTCATAAAAAAATATTACATTTTATTCTAGCATCGGTCTGGTGTCATTAAGTGACACTATTTAGACATTACGATTTGTTTTAAATAGACTTATATAATGAGATGAAATAATCTCTCAGATTCACTCTGTATCCTGTACTTAACAGATTAGATAGAAATAACTTTTGACGATACATTCCGTTCTCCAATTATATGTATAAATTGTGTGAAATAAAAATGAAATGGTTTGAGGAATAAGTTCCGCTTATACAATAAAAATAAATGTATTGCATACATTAGAGTAGTCCGTGGATTTCTTAATAACAACTTTTGCAGGTATTCCAAACGCTGGGCATAGAGGCGGCGGCGTCGACGATAATGAGCGAGATCGAGGCGGTGATGGCGGGCCACGGCATGGCCGTCGACCGCCGCCACGTGGCGCTGCTGGCGGCGCAGATGTGCGCGCGCGGGGAGGTGCTCGGCATCACGCGCTACGGCCTCGCGCGCATGAAGGAGAGCGTGCTCAACTTGGCCAGTGTAAGTATTGTTATAAATTACTGTATAATTTAACCTGTGTGTTGATTGGCGGAACAACAAAGCCGCGTTTTGCCTTGCTACCACAGCTAGGGTATAAAAATACTGAATATCCTATTTCGTCCGTGTGGAAATGGAACCCACATCCGTCGCGTTTTACAGGCGTATGCTTGTTTTTTATTTTAATTTTATTATGATATGTAAAGAAACAAAATTATATCGTAAATTGTAATTTTGTCATGACGCGGCGTTGAGTTCTCCACTCAACACGCAATAACTCGAGAATTCAGCAGAAAGTGGGGAATGGAAGTGATCATTAACTTCTTAAAAGATCTTAAAAGTGTCTTAACATTAGGTTTCTGGGTTCCCTTTTGCCCCCTATTTATAACAAGGTTCTTTTCTCTAAAAATAGTTTACATCTATATTGTAATAAATAACATTACACATATTACAAATATTCTAATAAATAACATTGTTACAGTTCGAAAAAACAGCCGATCATTTGTTCGACGCGGCGTACTACGGACAACGGGACCGTATTGAGGGAGTCTCAGAGTGCATCATCCTGGGGGTCCCTGCAGGCATCGGTACCGGGGTGTTGCAGCTGCTACACCATCATCCCAAGCACCCCCAACACCCCCAGGGGGCCAAACCCAAGTTGTTGTTTGATAATCCCGAGTATCATAATTCAATATGGGAATAATAAATTACTTATAATATATTTAGATTGTTTTTTATTTTTCTATGAAATACCTATAAATTCATCGGATTTATGTCTTTATTTCTATTGTAAGTTCTGCCTTCGTGCTATCTCTCTTCTAATTTCATTCGTTCTAATTTCATATCTGTACTGGCGGCCCACTCACGCATACCACTTATATAATATGCATGCATTTCTCAACAGATTGATATACTCAATCATGAACAACTTTTCTCATACTTCTAAGAAAGTTTGACGTAGTGCTTATAGCCTATAGCACTTCTGAGGAATGTAGCTTTCATATAAAACAAAAGAAAAGTAAATTGGACCAGTAGATTCTGAGATCTTAGCGTTTAAACAAACTCCTCCGCTTTACTAAAATATTGCAGTGAACAGACATCCATACAGTCAGTCATTTTCAGAAGAGATTTTTTAATTATTTCTTATACCGATATTTTTTTACTTTTGTTAATTTATTCTAATAAAATAAAAACACAAAATAATGTTAATTTTTTATTAACAATAACACTAAACTAAGTCACACTAAATGCAAACAACAAGCACACATCCATTTTTACTACATACTATAACTATATTCTTACAAAGAAAGAACCTTCAAACCTCGCGAACAAAGTTAAACAAAAAAAATGTCAAATTTAGGTAAGCTTACATTAACTTATTATTTCATATAACAAAATTTTATATAGGAAAATAGAGCACGCTCTATATTATTTTATATATTGTACAATATTATGGGCACAATCTATGCAATAATATTGAACTTTAAAACTGTTATTTTTCCATAAACTAAGTGTTAAGCAGCCTTCGCTTTGGCCAGTTCGGCTTTATGCTCGTCCACTTTGGTCCACTTCTCGCTGACTCTCCACAGCCACTGCGCCAGTTCGTAATCTTGAGCTGTTTCAGAGGGCTGAGATTTTTTCATGTCCCTAAAAATAATAAAAGAAACGACTCTATTAATACGAGTATTATCATGTTTTATCTTTTTACGTAACATACAGTGTTTTTGTCAGCACCACTTTAAATGAAACCACAGTTTTAACTACTCTATAAAAGCCTAATACATTTTTTTTCCTAAAAATGATTTTTTTTTTCAATAAAATAAATAATAATATTATGGTTGTAAAATAAAACGCTATTTGTCAGGACGACGCATGCAGCCATAATCCTATCAAAAGGAAACCGCCGCATATATATGCCTCATTCCGAAATTTTTAGTAGTATTTTTGTAGAACGTAAACACACACTGTGTTTACGTTCTTGGTACCTATGCGTAACTGAGTGCGATAAACATCGTGAAATGAAAAAATAATCCTACGTCTAAACTGTTGAGGTACCTTGATTAATTTCTTTATATATTTTACCCTATATGTTGTTCCCGTAAAAGAAGCGCTGACGCTTCCACTCTGTATATGTAACTAAAATATAAATACATTGCCATTAAAAAAATTGGGACCACTAATAAAAAAATATATTAAATAATAAAAATTGAGTCATTACAAGCATTTTTAAATCGTCATGTTACATAGAAATGTCACTAGTGTTAATCCTTCAGGAAGATACCACCGGCTCGGAAGGCAGTTCTGTTTAGAAAGAAAGAAACTAAACAATTGTTTTTTTCAAAATATAATTTAAAATAGATTTGATAAGTAAATAACCTATATACCTTACAATACATAACATCAACATCAATACTTACACATAGTAATCCCCAGCGCTTTGCTCCAATTCCGGGTCAAGAGCAGCGTGGAGGATAACCTGCAAAATAAAACATTATATTTATTTTATTAAGTAAAAAGGCCAATAAACAGCAAAATAAATAATAATATTACTGGCAAGCTAATCTTTACTATCATTTAATGAGGGTGGTAGTTTTTAGAAATGAAAGACGGAATATACTCGATATTCTACGTATCCAAATTAATTATGGCCATGTTTTATTTTGATAATAATAGCTATATTACTGCAAAGTTTCATCTAAATCCGTTCAGTAGTTTTTGAAAGTAGAACATAAACCTTCCCATCCATTCGCATAAACTTTCACATTAATAAAAATAGTAGGATTTACCTGAGCCCCTGTCCTGGCCCTCTTCATGACGGGCCAGAAGATGGGGTACACGAGGAAGCGCGTGATGCTCTTCATCATGGCGAGGTTCCTCGTTAGATTGGTGTCCGTAAACCCTGGGTCCACCGCTGTCACTGCAACACCTTTGTCTGGAGGATATTTTTTGTGTTTATAGGCGATATACGTTTATGATACAAAAAACAATCATGACAGAAAATTTGTAGAAGTGTAACTTTCGTACTGTTAATTAAAAATTTATTTGAAGGAATATATTATACAAGCTTTCATCTGCAGCTTCGCCTTTGCGGTCTAATGGAAATAAACAACAGTTATGATACCTTAATGATGAAGTATCCGAGGTAACTCTGACCGCAGGTACAGTGGGTAACATCAAAAAAAAAACAAAACTAGCTTGATGTATAGCGTATAGTCCTTTTTTAACTTCACGCTGTATCTTGCATAAAGAAGAGTAGGTAAGAGGAGCTCAGTGTCAAGACACTCCGCTGCCCACAAATTCTGGAGACATTGCGTGTTGAATGGTATTCTGCCACCGTTTTAAGGCTTTTTAGGACTTAAACACAAATGTGTAGTTTTCAGATTTTTTCCTGAACTAGTACTACCGAACTACTGAACCTATAGATGCTAGATTCCAAATTTCATAATTCTAAGTTAACCGCAAGTACCCTACTAACTTTGATTCCCTTTATAGTATCGAATATGCGTATGTATTTTTTGCGATCATAACTCTTTTTTAGGTTGCAGTTAAGGTAGTAGCTGGAAAGCTAACTTTTGGAGCTGTGTCTATATATTTGGAGGGAGACAAAGACATCCATCCGTATATAAATAGAATAAAGAACTCATGCGAGAAACTTAACACAAATAACTTAATAGTGGCCGGGGATGTAAATGCCTGGAGCCAATGGTGGGGAAGCACCAAGGAGGATGAAAGGGGGAGAGAATACAGTGCTTTTCTAAATGAAATGGGCCTCCAC
>JAATLQ010033986.1:6922-20374 GCA_013421005.1 Heliconius erato x Heliconius himera | reverse complement strand
GCTCTTCCGATCTCACGTGTTTCGTGGTTTTTTTAGAATTCACTCCTAATAAGCGGGCGAAGCCGCGCGCGCCCTCTAGTAATCTATATATGTAAAAGGACATGTACTGACTGACTGAGGTAAGACGCACGTACAGCTATAACCGCTGATGGTAGAAACGTGAAATTTGGACAGATGTTCATTTTCATAAGCTGGACATCCACTAAGAAGGGATTTTGAAAAATTTTAACCCTAAAGGGATGAAATTGGGGTTGAAAATTTGTATGAAAAAAAAAATAAATCGACACCGATTTTAATAAAATTTGAAATTCACTCTTAAAAATATTTCACTGAACACGTGTTTCATGGTTTTTTAGAATTCACTCCTTAAGGGTTCAAATAAGGGGTTGAAAGTTTATACGGAAAAATCTTTAAATCGCCACCGATTTTTATAAAAATTTAAATTCACATTGTTAAAAATATTTTATTGAACACGTGTTTCGTGGTTTTTTAGAAGTCACCCCTAAGGGTGCAAATACGCGGGCGAAGCTGCGCGTGCCCACTAGTATTAGTAGTACTAAAAAATATGCATCTCTGTATATTAATGGCATTACTCTTCTTTGTTTTAATAAAAGGGCTATTAAAAACTTACCGACAAAGTAGGTATTCCAAAACAATCAATCGTAAATAGTGAAAGCTCAAATAAATTATCTTACCAGCCTCGAATAACTATATCACTTTTTTATTCACAATATGTCATGCTTTTTAAATATAACTAAATATACATTAATTATAAATTAAAAGTTTCTCTTAACATTTTTGAACAAATGTCCTTCACAAGACGCGTCCGCCATCTCCCCTCTCTTTCTTTCTCTTTCTTTAATTTTGACGTTAATAGTAATTTATTCAGCTAATTATATTATGCAATATTAATTATGTTATTATTTCTTTTAAATTATAATACACAATAATTATTTATAACTAGAGGGCGCGCGCGGCTTCGCCCGCTTATTAGGAGTGAATTCTCAAAAAAACCACGAAACACGTGTTCAATAAAATATTTTTTACAGTCTGAATTTAAATTTTTATAAAAATCGGTGGCAATTTAAAGATTTTTCCATATAAACTTTCAACCTCTTATTTGAACCCTTAGAGGGTGAATTGTTAAAAACCATGAAACACGTGTTCAATAAAATATTTTTAAGAGTCTGAATTTCAAATTTTATAAAAATCGGTACAGATTACATTTTTTTTCCATACAAACTTCCAACCCCTATTTCATCCCTTTTGGGTTAAAATTTTTCAAATTCCCTTCTTAGTGGATGTCCAGAATATGAAAATAAACATCTGCCCTAATTTCACGTTTCTACCATCAGCGGTTACGGCTCTGCGTGCGTCTTACCTCAGTCAGTCAGCACAAGTCCTTTTATATATATAGATTAAATTATTTTTAATAAATAATTATAATAATAAATATATTTTATATCTGCGTGTCTCACCTACGGTATATTACGTCACTTTAATATTACTTATGAACGGAACGCGTTATTAAAGAACTCAACTAGACTATTATTTATAAGATTGTATTTATCTTAAGCTATAAATCAATAATATTATAATTTATATTTACAATATTGTGTTATAATTGTGTTTTATTAATTATATTATTCACTTACACATTTTATTAATGGTACGGATCGTTACAAAATGGTCTGCAACGAAAAAAAAACAAAATGCAAAATTCACACAAACAGAGCTAACTACTTTTCGTATTGAGGTATCGATATGTAAAAGTAAAACTGCTGATACCGAATGACATACAGACAACGCACGGAAACCACTAGAGTAATATATAAAGATAATAAAGACTGTGTTCGAAACGAAATTTATAATCTTATAGTTAGTTTAGTCATATCGTTGTTGATTTCCTACGGGATTCGACGCGACTTCATATAATTGATTTTACAAGCTCTCAACTTAACCAAAGGATAGGGAATAAGGGAATATGAATAGTATATCACTTTTGGCTCAGTGGTTAGATCAGTTTTTATTAAAGTATTAAAAACATTTATTCATTTTTCGTACTTCCAGAATACGGTGGAAAGTGGGGAAAGGAACTGTTTTAATGGGAGCGGAGTGTCTTAACACTGGGTTCTCAGGTTCTCTCTACCTATCCTGCTATGTTCGGGATACAGACTGAGGTTACAAAAAGTCTTTGTAATCTAATCGTCAAACGACGTCTCCATTTTAGAGAAAGAGGTGTAAAATAATAGAATTCGAATAACCTAAAGAATTTATATAAAAGTTAGGTATTAAGAAACGATCCGTAAAGCTTTTCCTTGTCTTTCAAAGCTTAAGTTTTTCTTTCAGTGAGTGAAAAATATTTAAGGAATATTTCTGTCTGAAACGAAAAATTCCCATGTTAAATATTTTGTCGATCAAGTTCTGCCGTGGCCGTGGCTATTTAGGCACAGTAGGAAAATATTTGATTGTGAACGCAATGGTCGTGGGTTCAATATCCACTTGAGGGAAATAGCAGGGTATACCGAGGGAACCTCTTAATCTAGTGTTAAAAAATTCCATCCTCCATTCAGACACTTCCATTCCCCACTATTTGCCGAAATTTGGAGGCATTATGTGTCCTGTAACTCCTCGACATCAGACCGAAGAAATTGGAATATAAAGTATTTTTTTTTCTCGTGTGGAAATTGAACCCTCAACCTGTCACATTTACAGTAACACACTTGTGCCCCTGCGCCACGATTGGCCTCAACTTATTGATGTAATTTAAAATGATTACAGAACTACATTCAAAAATACAATAAAATAAATTAGATCCAGAAATAAATTTAAAACAATAAACATGAAATGTTGTGAGGCAATATATTAATGTAATACTCTCTTAGTAATTCTAAGGAAATGGAACTAGGGAAGATAAATTTTACTAATATTATAAATGTGAAAGTTTATGATGATGGATAAATATCCATTTCTAATAAATATCCATTTCACTTTTAGGAAAAAACTACTTTTACAATAACTTGTACATTAGAATAAAACACAGGCTACGATTTATATGAAGATATTCTATAATTTAGCTATAATATAATAATAAGTTTAAGTGGTCGAAGTCGCGTTTGGGTAGCTGGTATTATACGTATAAGTGTAAAGCGAAATGGGAGTCCCGTACAGTATAGTAGATACTCGGCCGGCAAGTGCAATTTTTTAGCTTTAAAAAATTGCGTTCTCCAATGCTTGATAAGTGGCGGAATTCAACGCCGCGAGTAAAGTATTTATTATAAATATTCTTTCAAATAGTAATTGAGTCCCTATCATTAAAAATAAGAGAAAGTGAGGTCTGCACTAAGCGCACGGGATATAGCGTGTTAGCTTCATATGGCGTTAAAGATTGTTATATAAATATAGGGCCCGCGCGGCTTCGCTCACTAGAATTATATGATATGTAAGTCCCTGATATTCGTTGATGGTCGGGATGCGTGAGTTTCTCTCCCTTCCGCATCCTTTCCTGATAAGGTGCGCTTTTTCTGCTTTTGTATGGACTAGTGGTAAGACACTCGGCTCTCCATGTATTTTCAAACTTTCAGGTCGAAACAGAGTGGCGGAATTCAACGCCGCACTTGTTTGCAAACCACAGCGAGGAAATGAAAATAATTGATTCTTCCGAATGAAATCGAACTCGCAACTGTCGCGTTTACCGTCAGACGCTAAATTATAGCCACGATGGCCTAAAGTCAATACATTAAAACCTATTTATTTCATTACGACATACATTTTCTTTTGTTTTCCGTGTAAAAGCAGGTGCGGTGTTATACTTTGATTGCAATTTTACTATCGAGAATCGAACGCGCACTGAACAAATAAACAGAATTGGTTTATTACCGCCTTTGAAGATTACACGTTTTATTACATAGGTAGGTAAATTTAGTTTATCGAATTACATCTTGTTTTTTAGTAGAGTTTCACATTATTTTTATTTAAACTTGGCAAGAAAATCCCGATATATAACTGTATTTTTTGTTCTTAATTACCTGAAACATTTCTCTCCTGATTTAATTTAAAATTCTTCGGCTTAATTTACAAGACATTACGTGGTGAGAGGGGGAACTTAAGGCCTGGCTTTGTCTTTAACCGGAGTGGGAAAAACAAAATAATTCACTTCTTTGAGTGAGTGTTGAACCTACCACTATCCAGTTTACAGTAAGCCTATCATATAATATCCCATTACGCCACAATGCCCTCAGCCTAATTGACGTTTCAGAATGAATGTGTAGTTAAAGTATTAATTAATGTTTTACTTGATTACGTTGTCGATGTAGAAGCCAGCCGGCTTGCACATGTAAATATTAAATATGGCAACAAATCATATCTTAAAACCATTTCCTACTTACTTACTTAGCTTCACGCTTCTCCCTGGCGGGGTAGCCAGAGAGAACGGAGCCTCAGACGCTACGGTCTTAACATATCTCTTTTTTTTATGGAAAAGGACAAGGCAAACGAGCGTTCGGGTCACCTGATGCTAAGTGATTACCGCCGCCCACGGCCCCGTGCAACACCAGAGGAGCTACAGGTGCGTTGCCGGTATTTAAGGTATAGAGGAGATAGACGCGCTTTTTGAAGGTACCCATGTCTTATCGACCTGGGAGCACTGCCGCGGGTAGGCCATTCCACAGTTCCGTGGCGCGTGAAAGGAAGTTCCTACGACCGCACAGTGGTAGATTGCCACGTATCAAGGTGGTGTGGATGATATTTTAACTTGTGACGTACTGTGCGGTTAGAAAATTCGGCTCTCTTTCGCATCATCCACTGTGTAACAGTATGTACCTTGGGTATAAGTTAAAAATAAATAAATAAATAAAATAAAATATGCATGGCAATACACATAAATAACATAGTTAATTATGAATAATACAAACTAAATATTTTTAATAAAATATTAATCGAGACGAGTTCGTGTATTGTCGTCCCGAGTGTCGCGACCGTCGTTCCGTCTATATAGGTGGTGGTGATGCTCGGAAGGCAGCGGTCGAGTCGAACTATTAAGTACTACGGTACAAATAAATATGATGCACATAAAGACTCGTACCAAATGTATAATAAATATAATGTGATAATTTGAAGTCTATCATGGCACGATCTTTTAGGATCGAATTTCTTATAAAGGCAATATATGTGTAGGAGTGACACATATTGTGGTTCAAAATGATTTTTGAACATTATTATAATATTGAATGTAGCTTGACGTCGCGAAGGCTGACGTGATGGGCTTATGCGAACTGTTATAGCGACATTAACTATGTCGTGGCTGACGCCGTTTCGCAGTACGCTCACGATAAGTAAGCTATGCTTGTATGGCGTTGGTCATTGATATATTGTGTACCACTTCTACGACTAGTAGGTGTGTGGTGCTATTTTATGTCCCAGCTCCGGTGTATGTAGTAGTGTCCGCCTGCCTCATACAGGTGTGTGGTGCTATTTTATGTCCTGGAACTCTGGTGTATATAGTAGTGTCCGCCTACGGTTCGAGACACGACTGTGGGGTGTGTGCCGTGCGTTTATTTAACATATCGGCCGCCTAGCGGTAGTGCGTTCGTTCCAACGACTTATATTGATCTCACAAATCAATCAACATCACGAATCACTATTCTAAAACAATCTTAATATAAACAAGCGTAACAAGTACCTTCAGAAAGATCACACACAAATGTCCCGGAGAGTTCAATAAGACTGTTGCAGCCGCAGTCTGGAAGGAATTCACGGTGTAGGGGCGGGGAGGGGCCCGTACTCTTTCTTCCTTTTATTATAACTAGTTCGCAGTTATAGTGGAGAGGAAGATAGGACGCACTCTTGGCTTATCTTCGGACGAGCTTCGAGTTATGACAATGTTATATTGTCGAGTCTACAGTTATCTAAATAACTGACACAAGAACAACTTCTGATGGCAAATGTGTTATTAAAGCGATACCTTCTAATGGCATGAATAAAATTCTTAACACTGTTACTTCTGAATCTCTAACAGATTTTGGGTTCTTCACGATCACAACTATAAAGAGTTCTAACCACTAGACACATCACGAGCCAAGGCGTTATTTATTAAATAATATTTTAAAAGGTGTTTGGGATATCAGTTACAACTGTCATCAACTCGCACATACATGCCCATCGGGGATCCTCATGCTTTTTACGTGACCTTCCTCCAGTATCAAACATACTGGAGGAAGGTCACGGATACTGTGTTTTAGAAGCTCAATCGAAGTCTCCCCCTATCTCTTCCTACATCCTTTATAAATATTTTTAGCCATTCTTTCATCACTCATTCGTTCGACGTGCCCATATCAGCTGTTCACGTTCTTCTTCATTCTCATCGTGACATCCTCGCTAGTACTTGCCATTCGGTGTAGCTTTTCATAATTTTTAATAAGACCACTTTTTAGTATACCTATTGTAAACTTTCACCCACTAATTCGGTTTCGCTGATATCATAAATAACTGTCATTTTAAACGAAATATAAATTTCAGTTTAAGATATATTTTGTTTCGTGACATTGAAAATATATTTTTTTTCAATATTGTTATTATTTAACGATATCTTCCGTCATGTCGTTGGAGGCGAATTACAAACGAAATACAACAAAAAACGATATCTATATACTTGTCTTTTGATTGCGTTCACTTGAACGCTGTAGATGTTAGATTTTTGTGCTCCAAGGGAGTCGAGATAGGCCTTATTTTTTACTAACTTTAGCTTGACACTTTTACTTGATTTTGTGGTAAATGGTCGCAACAGAAGGACAGACTGACGGACAGACGGACACCAAAGTGCTCCTATAAGTGTTCTGTTTTTTTCCCTTTTGTATCTTAAAAGGAAAGAAATGGAATTCTTATCGGAACCCTAAATAAATATAAGGTATCGTTTATTTCTGACACTGTTTAGAATATGTGTGCGAAATTTCATCGGTCGGTTCAAAAGTTTACGCGTGAAACACGGCTATGCGTTCCTCCAACTAGAGAGATAGATAAATGAGCAGCACAACGTCACTTAACAATGAATTATTTTAACCTATGATGTAAAACTAGATTAAATAAATAAAACGTTTCTTTTCTGTTTCCATTTTAGAAAAAAATGGATGGTATATAATTTTACTCTATTCTCATAAGAGTATAATCTATATATATAAAAAAACTTGTGCTGACTGACTGAGGTAAGACGCACGCAGAGCCCTAACCGCTGATGGTAGAAACGTGAAATTTGGACAGATGTTTATTTTCATATTCTGGACATCCACTAAGAAGGGAATTTGAAAAATTTTAACCCTAAAGGGATGAAATAGGGGTTGAAAGTTTGTATGGAAAAAAAATGTAATCTGTACCGATTTTTATAAAATTTGAAATTCAGACTCTTAAAAATATTTCATTGAACACGTGTTTCATGGTTTTTAAGAATTCACCCCCTAAGGGTTCAAATAAGGGGTTGAAAGTTTATATGGAAAAATCTTTAAATTGCCACCGATTTTTATAAAAATTTAAATTCAGACTGTTAAAAATATTTTATTTAACACGTGTTTCGTGGTTTTTTTTAGAATTCACTCCTAATAAGCGGGCGAAGCCGCGC
This sequence comes from Heliconius erato x Heliconius himera, assembly GCA_013421005.1. NCBI lineage: Eukaryota > Metazoa > Arthropoda > Insecta > Lepidoptera > Nymphalidae > Heliconius > Heliconius erato x Heliconius himera. The sequence goes on along the minus strand of JAATLQ010033986.1, from coordinate 12,765 downwards.
GCGCCCTCTATAAACAATATTCTGTAAATACAGAACGTAACTGAGTAACTGACAGAAAACGCACAGACGAAACTACTAGAGAAAGTAGAAAGTAGAAAAGTGTAGAAATTTGACAAGTAAGTAGGTTAGGGTATAGGGGAATACTAAAGGAGCTTCAAGCGATATCCCGCATATAGCATGGTAGACAGTGGGAACCTGGGAACCTAGTGCTAAAAAACGCCGTTTCCATAAAGAAATTTCCGTTCCCTAAAATTCTGTTTTCAATTTTTTTTTATTGTATCTAACCCGTAAATACTTGTATAAAACAAGAATCGTCTATTATAAAAATAGTTTTAGTTAGTTTAAGTTGAGAGGCTAGTAACAAGACCATCTGTCGTCGACTTTGAGCGACGTATCTGTACTTGAAATGTTTTACGTTGTTCCAACTTTTAACTAGGCACGTTGCTATTTTGGTGTTGTAAAATAATATAAAAAATGGTTTAATTCATTTATTACAAATAACGGGATAGGTGTTAAGAACTTACGGTATAGACCAAAAATAGTTTTTATAGAATAAGAATGGATTAGAAGTTCACAGATTTTCTTATAATTATAATCAGGTGTAAAAAAAGTAACAAAAATATGTATAAAAAGAAGCATAAAGCAAGGACACACTCAGTTATAAATCAAACACGCGAATATGCCATCAAAGTAGAAAAAGTAGGTAATTGAAGATTGTTGTTGATACGAAATCTAGTTCAATTTTTGTATATCTATGTAATCTTATGTCATTTGGTTCAAAACTTTTAAGAAATATATTTGTGTCTAATCGTTTGTGTTATGATTTGGGCACGTCGATAGAGTGCGTGATAAAGGATTGACAGAAAATATTTATGAAGCAGTAAGATAGGCGACGGGAGATCTCGGTTCACCAACGAGGAGACAGTATCGATATACACGGAAGGTCACGTAAACTTAACTATTGCGGGTTCGATTCCTGCAATGAAGTGCTGTGATGGTATATGAACTATTTTATCGCTGTTTCATTGCTCTGGTTACAAGACATATCGAATCGAATCGAAAGTTGACTTTTCTTTCCTGCTATATGCAGGACATAGCATAAAGTTTTAAAATTATATTTACACGCAGAAAAGAAAGAAATCATTGCTAGTTCTAAACAAAATATACATACAATATGTATGTATATATACATATTTATACACTCCCATCCAGTCTTTACTACTAGAACATATCGAATTTATGATTTATGTGCTCGAAGAGGTCACAACATAGTCTAATACATTGTCGTGAGCGAGAAATATTTGCGCTGTCAGCACGACACCGCTTACAGCGAAATCTATGTTAGAAATATACTGATGACTAGCGACCTGCTCGCGGCTTCGCCCACACTAATTTTAATTTCGTGTTCTGTCTGAATAACCTTTGTCTTCTACTGAAATCTAAAGCTTCAGTCAGCTTCACGCTGTATTCCGCACACAGCAGTGTAGGCAGAGGGAACCTAGTGTTAAGACATACCGTTCCCCACTCTCCGCCGAGTTCTGGAGGCATTGCGGGTTGAGTGGCGGAACTCAACACAGCGCTTTGCCTCGACACCAGAGCGAAGAATAAAAATTAAATATTTCATTTCCTCGAGCGGGGATCGAACCCACAGCCAGTTGATTTTACAGTCGCACTTTGTGGAATACATCTGGCCATGACTGGCCACAAAAGTTTCAGTAATTTCAATAAAAAAATTATAACAATGTTGTTGAAATAAATACTATAAATTGGAATAATATTTACTTATGGACGGATAAAATGAAATAAACACTAAATGTTAAGGGAAGCTTGGGTAAATAAAATAGTGAAAACTTCACTTAAATTTGTTAAGCAATTTCAAGATTAATTGCTCAAAGGCACAAACAAACTTAATTAAATTTATTATTTTGGGTTATTTTTACATTGCTTTCTTATTTACTTTTGCTGTACAGACATCGACTAGTTATAATTTTATTATATAGATAAAATATGTAGTTCAGTTTAATATTGTTTTTCGATATACCTTAGTGTTATTGCTAAGGCCGTCGTGGCGTAGTGATTTATCGTCTGACTGTATCCATGATGGTTGTGGGTTCGATTCACACCCGAAGGAATGATGAAATTTAAATTATTTTCATTTTAATTTTTATTCTAAAACAAGATAAAACACGGCGTTTAACGCGTTTATTTACCAATAAATAAGTATAAAAATAAAAAAATAAAAAAATCTCGGTAGGGAACCGTACCGGCGTGGTGTCTCTGAGCCACGACGGCCTCACTAAGCGCCAATATATTGTATATCGATGACAACATATTCGTAAATATTTTACGTTCTTATACTAACAAAGATTTTATCTCGATCATAAATTTTGAGACAAACAAGACGCCCGTACAAACGACGAAATTTAAGCAATTCGTTACAGCACGATTCGCGTTTCCATATATTTAGCAAGTATGAAATGGAGTTGGTTTTTGTTATATGAGGTAGATCAGCCACTCCTTCATTGAAAATACGCAACGGTTCTTGGTACGATTTAATTCGAGTGAAAAGGGGGAACGGAGTGTCTTGACACTACGTTCTATCAGCCTCCTCTAGCAATATAGGATATATTGTGAAAATACAAAGCGTGAAACTAAGACATTTAAATTTGTAAAGAAAATTTATTTCAATCTTTAAGTATTTGTTGTATTTTTGACTAAATTAATACTAGTTTATGTTTACTGTACAGTAAACATATGTACATTACATATACTATACGGTAAACATAGGATAGGATATATAAAAACGATAAATAAACCTACAAAATTCATAAAAATCAATGACTTGGCTTCCACAATTTAAAGATCACTAAAGAACAAAGCATTTTGAAACATTGTCGCACGTCCTCAGTTTTACAACGATCGCGTGGTTTATATACGTGTTGTAAATCTTTTATGTGAGACGACAATGACTTGGAGCTTAGTATCCTTTATCTATGCTTGTTATCGTTGGGAAAATAGTATGTGTATAAACGCGATGGTGGTAGGTTTAAATCTTATTTGGGGAAATAATAAGGTTTTATTTTGAACAGAGCGTGGTTAAGTTGCGCAATGTCTCTATCTCTGTCAAATTAGGCGAAGAACGTGGTACGGAGTATTTTGACATTAAATTCCGTCTGTCTACTCCACTATGTGCATGGATACCGCGTTAAACTTTTTTATATTTGGAATGTTTTCTTGATCTGATAAGACAAATTGCCGTGTTGTGATCCTCCAAATCTCGCTCCTGTATACATTTCAAGTAAGCGGAGAGTGGTTTGAGCTGACAGACTTAAGTCGCAGCAGTCCATCCTGATTGCTTTGACTTTAGATCTGTCAGCCTAACCTAAATGTGAAAATCCGTTTGAAGCAAAGAAAAAAGAGCTGTTTCAAAGGAAAGTCCTCTAAACTCAAATTTCTGGTGTTTTAAACGATAATTTCAGAAGAATTGACTGAATATAGGTGAAATACAAAGAAACGTGGGTATTACAGAACAAAGATAAAATGTTATTATTGGCAAACGCTGTAGAGATCTGATAGGATATGCGGAGTCAGTTTAGCTGACTTGCTCATATGATTTGGACACGTCAAAAGAAAGTGACGAAAGAATAGCAAAAAAATATTTATGCATCAAGATTGAGTGGTGAAAGAGAAGCAGCGGGAGACTTTTAGTTGACCTTTGTGAATTGATGATACAAGTGTGCAGAGCAAGGTTATGTAAACACCATGAAGACCTACTGGAGGGATGTATAAAGACGTCGACGACAATAGACGAAAGGCGAAAGATATATGTAGAGACCGTAAGGACCTACATACGTTCTGTTTGCTTTGGCTAATAAAGCTGAAAAAAAACGAAGAAATACTACTTTTAAATATAAACTATGCATAATATGAAAATCAAAGAGAGGAATAACATCAAAGTTACATATTCAAAGTTATAAATATAAAATGGATTTAGAAGCCAAAGCTAAGCATACTTACAGCTTAGCGAAGGCATTCTGGCGTAACACAAGCTATTGTCAAGTAAGTTTCGAGAGTTAACTCGGCTAAGTATGCAATACTGTTGCATATATTGTGTATTATTAAGAGGTTTATGCTGCAATGGGACAGCATCTAATTGTAAAGGCGACGGTTGAGAGTTCGCTTCTCACTCGGGGGAATTAATTAGTTTAATTTTCTCAATCTGGTAGGAAAAAAGCGTCATCGAGTTCCGCCACTTACATGCAGTATTTCGAATTTGGGTTGAAAATGGAGAACGGAGTGTCATGATAATAGGTTCTTTCACTGTAAGCGCTACATATATACACGGTAGACTGACGCGAATCGGACCATATATTTTTTTTTTGGGGGAATCATTAGCAATAAATCTACGTAAAAACATAACAAAACTTAAATCATTCGTAATGAACACAAAACCCACAAGACAAATATCCTAACCCACAAAATGGGGCGAATAGGATCGAACATATTTTTTTTGTAACATTTTAAACTTCGCAATCTCCAAAAAAAATTAAATAATAATTAATTAGGTCATCATTAATGACTAACACACAAAACACACATATACGGGTCTTTTCTGGTCACGAAAATGTGCCGAAATGGGAGGTCCCATTTCGGCACATTTTCGTGGCACCATGTTTCGCATCCACGGCACTGAATCCAATCATAAGGAACCAACCTTGACAAGCTATTCCAACTTCTCTATTGAATTTTTGTTTTACATTTTGATCTTCTCCGAATTCAAACGCATATTTTAAACCACTTTAGGTGTCATTTCGAAGTCATAAAAAGTTCTCATTTTTCTCATCTGATGATGGTTGTCTACCATGTATCTTAATGAAACCCTTGGAAATAGTAAATCTTCTTTTTAAGTATGGTAATATGTACGAGCTCGTACATTTCAGCAGCTCGACGTAGGGTAAATTTTTTGACCAAGACTTTATTTGCGGCTTTTTTTATTTTTAGTTGGAATCACTCTTCCTTATTTGTTTTTCTTTTGTACGTACGAACTATCTACAATGTAATAAAACATAATCATTAACATTAAATATGAAGTAACACATTTTAAAAATGTGATCCACTTCCCTCCTAATAGCATAGTAGTACGATCCAAATAACTCAAATAAATTATTTTTAAATAAATATTTTGTGTTTTTACCAAACACATTATTCTTAAAAATTAAAATTTATTCTAAATTTAATAATAATTTACTGACTTTATTTGACGCTCATGCACCACTTAAACCAATCCGTATTAGACGCCCGCCTGCTCCTTGGCTAACTTCATCCATAAAGATGATGATGAAAAAACGTGACAAAGCCAAGAGAAAGTGCAAGAGGTATCCGAATCCCGAGAATGTTGATGTCTATAAAAAGCTACGTAATCGGTGTAACAGATTGTGTAGAGATGCAAAACGCCGGCATATAACTTCCTGCATTGATAATTTCTCTCCTTCTCAAACATGGAGATTTTTTGAATCACTAGGCGTGGGTAAATCTCGTAACACTTCTTATCAGTCTATTGATTTGAATTCTCTTAACAGTTACTTTTCTACTTCTCCTGTGCGTCTAGCCGAATCCAATAAAATTCTATGTCTTCAAAAACTGGCTCAGGCCACCCAGCCTAACTGTGATCCTTTTGCTTTCCATGAAGTGACAGTAGCAGATGTTAGGAAAGGCATCGTATCCATTTCCTCTAAAGCGGTTGGATCTGATAACTTGAGTCGTGACATGTTGCTGCTAGTGTTAGATCTTGTAACTCCTATAATTACTCACATTCTGAACTTTTCATTCGAGTCAAAATCTTT
>JAATLQ010033985.1:0-20355 GCA_013421005.1 Heliconius erato x Heliconius himera | reverse complement strand
AATATTATTTAAGTATTTATTATTTAAGGAACGATTGTTGGATATTTCATCTCGGTTGGATGGTTATCTATACCGTTGTTATACACTTAATAAATTATAGTTTTAGTTTTTTGGGATTTTATTTGATATTGCTTGCAAAACTTATCATATTGAATGTAGAAAGGACTTTATTTATTTCATATAGTATCTATATACGCGCGCAAGGAAAACGTGTAAAAATATTTTTCCCGGGCAAATCAGTAAAATCGATCATTGAAAGTCCAATAAAAATCAGTTCAGTTATTCTTGACATTAGCTCGGGGAAATAGAAAGACAGACAGGGACAAAAAATATAATATTTTTTTTATTGTATTTGAATATTATGTAAATAACCACATGCACTTGCTAAAACGTAGCACAATACATTTAATTTTGATTCTTTTAAATATTTATTTTACTTTGATGATATTAATAATGTAGCTGGTTTTGTTTAGTTTTTTTTATTAATATTTTAATATGATTACGTTTACTTATAATTTTTTTCATTTAAATTAGTTAGATATTTTCAAAAACAATTTCATAAATATTTGTAATAAGCATTCGTATAGTTCAAGCGGGCGAAGCCGCGTCCGGGTCCGCTAGTAAAAGATATATATATAGGTAATTAAGATATTTGATATTACATTCATTATATCAAGCACTCGAGACGAGAAAAATGCATGAGATTTGTCTTATGTATTTTCACGTGGAAATTATACACACGCGTATTACTGTCAGCATGATAGGTTGTGGATACGATTCCCACTCGAGTTTCTCTCTCGCTCTGGTAACACTTCCTCCACTTAAAACACAATGCCTTCATAATTTGGCGGTAAGTGGAGAGCGTAGTATCTTATCACTAGAATCTCAGGTTCCTTCTGTCTAATAGAAAGTATAGAAAGTGGCGATAAAAAAGACTTCTAAGTAAATAGAAAACTAACTTATTAATAATAATAGAGGCCAGTCGTGGCACAGGGGCACAAAGTGTGACTCTAAAACCGAGTGGTTGTGGGTACGATCCCCACTCGAGGAGATGAAATATTTACTTAAATTTATATTTCCATTTCTTCGCCCTGGTGTCAAGGCTAAGCGTGGCGTTGAGTTCTGCCACTCAACACGCGACGCCTCCAGAATTCGGCAGAAAGTGGGGAACGGAGTGTCTTAACACTAGGTTCCCTCTGCCTACCCTGATAAATAAGAAACTAACAAACTAATATGAACACCTGTCTAATTATAAGAAAAAAAACATGCTTTAACAAAAAAAAGTATTATTTCATTTCGCAATATTTTAACACAAGTCTCATGATTTTAAATTGACCTTAGATCTATACATTTTGTTTTATACTGGTACAATTTCCTATACTATTTATATGTAAATATATCCTACTAATACTATAAATGTGAAATTTTTTGAGGATGGATGTTTGTCCTCTCTTCACGCAAAAACCATAAAACTAATTTAAATAAAACTTTACAGCTATAGCTTATACATCATAATAACACAAAGACCACAATTAATTTAAGCATACAGATTTCGTATAATTTCGCCATAGTATAACAATAACTTCATAAATGCTATACACATTAAAAAATATATAAATATATAAATAAATAGATAGAGTTATTATTATTCGCAGAATATTTCACAAATAATTAACAAGTATTTGTGAAATCGACTCGTAAAATAAAACTCTAAATAAATAAGAATAAATAAGACTCGTCGGATAAAATATACGTATAAGTAAAGAAGGATAATCTTCCAACCAAACTTTCTGCCACATACTTAAAGTATGTACTACTACAATAACCAAAAAATATTAAATATTTTTTGATTATTTTAGTAATACTATGATATGGATTCAGTTCTATTTCTATAAGAATGAAATAAAAGTATCCTTCTTTATAATTACTATGGAGAAAGAAACACATAAGATATAAATAAACTTACTTTTACTGGTAGACGTACACCTAACGGAACTTGTAAACACAGACTGACCAAGCGCGGAGGCTCGTGGTGTAAACTTGTTTTGTTTGTGGGAAAACCTTTAAGCAAAAATCTTTTTGATATACTTATTATCTGGCACAAGCCTAAGCGCATATTTGTGTTTGTTATTAAAGCGAGTTTTTATAGTACTTGTAGTACATTATATCTTAAAAGTTTATAGTCAGAATAACATTCATTTGATATCAATTAAGAAGACAAAGTGAGGATATTTGTAAAATAAGATAACCAATATTTTTAAGTATAAAATTTTAAGAAAAATCAATTGAAAATTATGGCCTGTGACAAAATTTTTACGTTTTCAAATTTGTCAACCAATAAACAAAAAAAAACTTAACGTAACTTAAAAAAAAAAACAGCACAATAATTTCTCTTTCTTTTCAAGTATTTGATTGCCCATAAGACATTTAATAATTATTTTAAATGTCCAATATCTCCGAAATGGTCTAATAAACATAATAATTAGGTACTGTGTTTTTACAAAGATCGGCCTATGTGACTAACACTACCCACCAGCAAGAAGAATTCTACATAAATACGCTTATTTATTTTCACTTTCCTGCTTTGTCGAACATATAGAGTCAATCAAGGAGTCAATGACTGCATTGGCTGATTTATTCACGACGAAAATTAATGAGTTTCAACATGACTTACACAAGGCAACTTCACCAGTCTCATAATTTTGCAGCTGCAGCAGCAGCAGCAGCAGCAGCTTAAGTCAAATTTCTTGATACTAAAGTAGATAGGCAGGAGATGAAAAGAAGGCAAAAGGTTTTTTTATTTCATGGTATGCCTAAACAAAAATCTAAAGATATTAAAACAAGTATTACTGAGTTGATAGGTAAACATTTAATATTGCCAAATTTTTCCTCTCCTAATATAAAATATTCATATCGTTTGGGTAGACATTCTGATAAGCCCAAGGTCTATAGTAGTGCGGGACATGGTATGGTTTGCCAAAGGCAAATTAGAAAGCAGCGATATCACTCAATAGGAGTTCCTTCCTAAAGAACGTTATAAAGCATTCTTAAAGGCAAAACAGCGATTTGGGAAAGGAATCGAGGAAAGGATGAATCCATATCATAGGGCCAGACGTGTCCTAACACCTCCTTATCTGAAGAAACAATTCAAGTTTCTAAATCAATTACTTTTCTTGGGCTCCCAGAATAATCTATTGCTTGGTTATTTTTTAATATGTTAGACCTACATATATCCAATATATATATATATATATATATATATATATATATATATATATATATATATATATATATATATTTTAATATATCATATTTATGTTAAAAAATCTTTCCGAAAATTGCACAATTTTGTCATCCCGCTATTTGTTTATTTCACCCACTTCCACAGGTTGACTGGAAGAAATCTCTTTTAGAGATAAGTCCACCTTTGTTAACTTCATTTCTGTAACTTTATTTTATTTATTTTTTTATAGTGCAATAAAGAATATATATATATATATATATATATATATATATATATATATATATATATATATATATATATATATATATATATATATATATATATATATCCTCAACACAATTGTACAATATAAATATTATGATAATACAGTGCTTAGTTTAGTAGTTATGGGGACTCGAAGTCGTGAGTAACTGGTGGACATGCTCTCCTTCAAATCTCATTATCCAGTATTAATAAATAAATAAAATAGTGAAATAGATTACTCCTTAAATTAGCATTTAAATGGTATTTTAGTTGAATAAAATTATCATAATTTTCATAGAAAAAGAATGGTTTTTTTCATGTTAATTTCAGAAATATAGGAATAATATATTTTTATTAAATTTATTGTCTGTTGTCTATAAAGGAAGGCCAAGCCATTTAGGAGGTACATCGGTTACAGTCCTGAATGATGCCGCAATTTGCACCCGAAGTGCCACCACCACCTCACGGAAATCTTTTATTCTATTATGTTTTAACACAAATCTTAATTAATTTAATTTTTTTGATTGAGGAAAAAGTTTTATCAATCTGTGGGCCAATGCAGCATAACAAAATAATTATAGGTGGTATGCGGGCGAAGCCGCGAGTGGGCCCCTAGTTAATTATAAGATTACCAATGAGCAAAGTTAAACTTTTTTTTTAATTTAGATTTTTACACATTTGAGAAATGTTTTACTGAGTATGTGGATATATCAGTATAATTCAAGGAAAAAAATAATTAAAAAATGTTATCACGTTTATTTTTACATTCTTAAAATGTTATTCCATGCTTAAGAAAGAGACATACTTTTTACAAAACATATAAAAATTTGAACGTAGCGGATTTTGAACACACTACTACACTACTACACTTATTGCTTAGAATTATCATTTGGCATGAGAGAGAATTTTTTAAAATTTTTAAATATGCATATCTACTATGAAATAACAAATGATTTATCGTAAACAAAAACACAAAGATTTTATATATAACCTAAAGCTTGGAAACAGTTTCCAAAGAACTCATAAATCACAGTTTGTGTCTTACACCTCTTGTAACATATAATTAATATGAAATAGTCTTAAATGAATATTATATATTTTCGCTCTGTGTGTGCTCTTTCGTGTCGAGGCAAAGTAAATAAAAATAATGTATGTAATAGTGGCGGCAAATATTAATTAATATTTATGACAAAACACGGCGTTGAGTTCCGCCACTCAACCCGCAGTGCCGCACTTATGCCTGACTGTCTTAAGTCAATTAAAATCATCTAGATATCTATTAAAATATTATAGGTAGGTTATCTTATCATCTATGTATATGTTTTATTACGATAATCTATAGATAAATATGATCAACAAAATCTTCCACTATCCTCTCATAAATAAATAAATCTAGAATACCATTAAAATTTTACAGATTGTTCTATTATAAAGTACAAAAATAGAGAAAATTTAAATGCATTTCTTAAATGTAATTAATTTTAAATTAACTTAAATTTATATTTATAACATGAATTTAAAACGATTAAACATTTTGTATGGTGAAAGGCTTGTCTTCTAACATTCTCTGGTGATAATTTTTCATAACACGAAGGAAGTATACACTAACAACTGGAAAAAGAGGCAAAATATATAAATTAAAATTTTGTACTTACATGTGTTATAAAATAACGGCTTATTTGTAGGATAATAATTGGGTTTAGTAGTAGAATGGGGTAAAATCGAATCCTACTCAGTTTTATGTAAGGCTTTATCCCGCATAGCACGGTTAACAGAGATAATCTAGTAAAAGGCATTCATTTCTCCAATTTTCACCTGAGTGTGGAACAATGCGCGTTGGATTACTACGGATTACGTTGGAAACTCAACGCAGCGCTTTAGCTTATCTCTCTTTTTCATTTTTCTTAACTTAACGCACATAACAAGGTAAGGAGAGGGTACCTGGGAACTTTGTGTTAAAGCACTCCGTTTCTCACTGTCCGCCAAATTCTTGAGACGTTACGTATTGAGTGGGGAACTCGACGCCGCGCTTTGCCTCGTTACCAGAGCAAGGAATACATATATAATCAATTAATATAATCAATTCCTTGAGTGATAGTCGACCTCCCAATCACTGCGTTTATATTTAGACACTGAGCCACTGCACCACTATGGATGAGACTTTTAAGAAGAATTCCATTAAGTAAAAATATCATCATCATCATCATCAGCTTGTCTTTGTCCATTGCTGGAGGCCTTTCCACTGAACGAACACGTCATTGAACTCAATCTTCTGCATTACTTTTTATTCAAAGGCTAGACACTTAGTGAAGCAAAAATATAAGGTGCCTTAAATATAATTTTACTTACTCAAGTTAATGACTCCTTCAGTCGCTCCACCCGAGCCGGTTAGCAGCCTTACGAGAATCAAAATAGCGTAGATGATGAGAATGTAGATGAGGAGCGCAACACAGCATTTTAGATATGCCTTCACATGTGTCAGCTTTTTCTAAAATTTGAAAATAAGATTAAAATATAAATCTATTGTATATACATATGCAATCATTGTTTTTTCAGCTTCACGCTGTATCCTCCACATAGAAGGTAGGCAGAGGGAAACTGGGAATCTAACTTAACCTGACCTAGTATTAAGAAACTCCGTTCACATTAGGACACTTCGTTCCTCATTTTCCGTCAAATTCTGTATACATTACCGGATGATTAGGAACTTGACGCCTCGCTTTGCCTCGCTACCAGAACGAAGAAATGAAAATGTCAAATATTTCATTCCCTCGATCTGGTGTGGAGGTAAAGTGCGGCGTTGAGTTTCGCTGCTCAACACACAATGCCTCAAGAAATCGGCCGAAAATGTAGAACAGAGTGTCTTAATGTTAGATTCCCGACGCAGTTTGACGTCGATTACCACCGTGAAATAGGCAATATCTCTCAAATAAAAAGAAAATGTGCCGTATGTGGGAAACGGAGCCTCTCAAGTTTTTCTTTTTCCCGCTATATGCGGAATAAAGCGTGAAGCTAAAATACCATACATACCATGTTAAGTCCAACCAATAGCACGATGGCGAAAGCGAATGAAAGGACAAAGAAGATGATGAGCGCTGTACCTGTGTAAACCAAAATTAAACCCGACTTTACTTCCTTTACTATGGGAGAAGTCTGATATTTAACCCCAGCTATTGTAATTAATATTGAGATAATTATACCAAAGATTGATCCAGTCTGAAACAATTGTTTAATTTAAAAACGTTTTTGCATATAAATAGATATAATTATTTTATTAAATATAAAAACTTTTTAAATGATAAGTTAGTCTCGATTGTGATGCACAGGCGCTTGTTACAAGTAGACGCGTTATTGTTGTTCTCCATAAACCAATTTTATAATTGTAATAATATATTCGAATTAGATTAAATCAAATAAAGCAGGGGAACCGGAATTTTGTGAGAAGGAGGAGTTATTGAGGGAAAATGAGATTTCAGAAGATGAAAATTTGTGGGAATCAGAAGAAAAAAATATTAAGAGGTGAAAAAATTTACAATGTTATTCGTGTAAAGAAAGTACCTTAATTCATATAAAGTGTTGATTGAAGTGTAAGTGTTTCTGTGAAATGGGCTACAATTGTTATAAAATCATGGAATTGAATCAAAAATATGATGTAATTAAGAATATCGGTTAAGATCGAACAGATGAAGAAATTTTAGAAAGTTTAACCAACAATACAAAAATTTTAGGAATCAAAAGGCTCAAAAGTAAAAATACTATTACGGAATATGGGAAACAAGTGCAACAACAACAAGCTATATGTCGATCTTGCTTCACTTTCTCAAAGTTGGCACTGATTTTATTTGTGACAGGGTCCAGAGCGAACCATCTTTCACACTAAAATTTCCATACTTGTAACGCTTAAACCACATTTGTACTATTCTTATTGATACCGTATTAGTTCCGTAAACCGCACAAATTTTATTCGCGGCGTTCGTCGCATTTTTACATTTTCTGTAATAAACCTTTAAAATATCCGAATTTCTTTGTCACATATGTTCATTTTGCTTGCTTGGAAAACCATTGAAAAATGGCGGGAACTAGATTTTTTTTTATTTATTGCATCTTCAGAATGTCACATTTAATGGTATCAAAACCAGCCAGTTCAAGATACGTTTTTTTTTTTTTGCTTCGATTTATTATTAATATTTCTTGTCTCATGATAGTGTTGGTTGCCGGTATTGGATCTACCTTATGCCAATACCTGTTTAAATTCCTCATTTGTATCGCGTGTTACAAGAATGCGATTGGCTCAGTGAGGCTTTGTTGCTTAATATCGCTACCGGCCAAATATGTAAATATAATATTAAAAATATTTTTGGATAACAATATGCAGATTATTTTGTTCCATATAGTAACAATCAGAATGTATATTTGGCGTATAATAATATTCTACAAGCTTTAAATTTATTTATTAATAGAAGAGCTAATAGAAGAGTTTATTTTACAGCAAAAGTAAAATATGTATATTCGATTAAAGAAATCCAAAAGATAATAATTACATTATAAATGGGATAAACAATAAAAATGAATATGGATCAGGAGCGGCGGTTTTTGATCCTCAAGCTAAGAAGCACTAAATAAAACTATGTACATTTAATGGATACCCTCACATACTGGAATTGCTGGTAACGAGGACGCTTATGGAGCTGCAAAACAAAGTATTAGTGATGGTTTTTTTATGATTTTAAAAGTATTATTTCACCCTTAGGAAAGCAAACCATGTCAGAGCGCCTGGTCGGTTTCCAGGAGGCGGGGGTTCGAGTCCCGCTACGTGCAAATTTTTATACGTTTTCTATATAAATATTAATGATGGTGTTCCATATAATGGTGAGTCTTTATGTACAGATGTTATAAATAAATTAAAAGAAATATGCAAAAGCAATTAGCTTTATTACATAGTACAAAACAATAGTAAATGAACTTCCTCGTTATCCGTGGTTTAATCAGTGTTAAATAGAAAGAAAATTCATAGTGTCATTGTTAAGATATCATTTCGGATATATTCCTTCAAATAGGTTTAAGTTCTTGTTGGGTTTGTTTGTTTAATACAGAAAAATACCTGATATGTAATAACAGAATATTTATTTTATGTTATTTGAGAGACCAGTCGTGGCGCAGTGGCCCAAAGTGTGACTGTAAAACCGACTGGTTGTGGGTTCGATCCCCACTCGAGGAGATGAAATATTTACTTAAATTTATATTTCCATTTCTTCGCTCTGGTGTCGAGGCGATGAGTTCTGCCACTCAACACGCAATGCCTCCAGAATTCGGCAAAAAGTGGGGAACGGAGTGTCCTAACACTAGGTTCCCTCTGCCTACCCTGCTATGTGCGGGATACAGGCGTGAAGCTGATTGATTGATTGATTGTTATTTGAATATGTACGAAATTAACCCCAGCGGCCCCCTCTTTGGCTAAAATCCTATACTGTTGGCTTTTGCAGCTGTATCTTTGCAGAGCCTCTGACAAGTAAGGCTCTTGCCGCGGCTAAGTTAACAAATTATTATGAATGTAAATGATACGGGAGTGACATAGTCAATGTTATGGTTCCCATATAAAATGCAGATAACAAAAATATCTTTGCGGAAATCGCGGATATTTATTATACATATATTATGTATGATAGATTTTCATGATTTTACACATTAAATAAATAAATATATTAGTTGTTGCTAGTCTTACTAAATTCAGGAACGCTATGATCAAGCATCCTGTCTCCAGCGGCACGTAAAAGCTGCATTTTTCATATAAAACCATACTCTAAAACAAAAAATATATATATACCTATAGTTTAATATAAAATAATGAAGAGTTGCAGAAAATCCAGAAATAATTAAATTCACAATGAGATGTAGTTCCCGACTTATAAAAAACAGATGCATAAACATAAAATAACAAACATAACATATAGTTATTACAAATAATCATAATAACCAGTAATCATATCTTAGATTTGAATGTGTGGGTGATGGATTATTCAATATTTATGATTTAATGATTAAATAACAACATAATATCGAAACATGCATATGTAAATGAAATGTTACTTTTATAAATGTTTTTAAGCAATCTCACAATACATCTAATCCACTTTCTGGCCATTGGATGAATTTGTGCGTTTACTCACTCAGAATGAACTCTTTATTTTATTTTTCCTGGGATAAAAAAATAAAGAGATTAATACTATTATTTATATTGGGATGGGAGATTAATACTATGATTTATATTATAGAGCCTTGCGCCTTTATTAATGATGTGACAGTAACGTGATAGTTTTGAGTTCAATCCGCACTAGGAGGAATCAATTATTATTTATTAATATTTTCATTTCCTACCGCAGAGCTTTTACCTTGGTGTGAGAACACCAAGTTAAAAGCTCTGCGTTGGGTTCCAATACTTGACAATAACGAAAGATTCGAAGGAAAATGAGGAACAGAGTGTCTTAGAACTAGGTTCCCTCTACCTACAATGCTATATGCGGGATAAAGCGTGAAACTAAAAATTTATGCTATTGCTTTTTATTTACTTACAAAATTAACTTATTAATAGATAAAAGTCGGTTCTCTTTATAACAGGATCCAGAAAATATACACAGACATATAAGTATATATAACATATATCGATATAGAGGCCAGTCGTGGTGCAGGGGCACAAAGTGTGACGGTAAACGTGACTGATTGTGGGTCCGATCCCCACCCGAGGAAATGAAATATTTATTTAAATTTATATTTTCGCCACGCGCCGCTTTACAAGCATTGCCTCCAGAATTCGGTGGAACGTGGGGAACGGATACTAGGTTCCCACGGCCTACCCTGCTGTGCGCCGGGGAAGCAGCGTAAAGTTGGTCAGTAGCTATATAAAATATCATTTCAATCTTTTCCTTAACGGTATTTGAAGCCTCTGCTATCACATTATTGGCAATATGGCGAAAATACCTATTTTATTTATACACATACACGTGCTTTATATCACAAAAAAACACTTTACACATAATCTATATATATATAAAAGGACATGCACCTGACTGACTGAAGTAAGACGCACGCACAGCCGTAACCGCTGTGCGTAGAAACGTGAAATTTGGACAGATGTTAATTTTCATAATCTGGACATCCACTAAGAAGGGATTTTAAAAAATTTTAACCCTAAAGGGATGAAATAGGGGTTGAAAATTTGTATGGAAAAAAAATTTAATTGGCATCGATGTTTATCAAAATTTGAAATTCAGACTCTTAAAAATATTTCATTGAACAGGCGTTTCATGGTTTATTAGAATTCATCCCCTAAGGGTCCAAATAAGCAGGCGTAGCCGCGCGCGCCCTAGTATAACATAAAAATTATCGTTTAGAGATCATTCAGTGGAAGTTCAGTGGAATATCATCTTCATACTTTTACAGGTTGAGGGTTCGTTCAAGTCAAAATTTGTGAAATGTTTTCAATTTTACACCCTAGTAAACGGGTTTTAAGTTCCGTAATACACAATGTTTCGCGTTCACACGGAGAGAGCATCACAAAGTGACTTACGATTCATTTTTCTTTGCCCACTCTATTATATGCAGCAACAAACGACAAAAAAAATCTTTCTAGTCAAATTCTGTCCCCTTAACGCCGAAAACTATAAATTAAACAAACCATTTTATATGAAATTGAACCCATAGTTATCGCGGATAGAATTAAAAACCAAATTTGTAGCGATAATTTCGTCCTTATGACTCATGTTCGTGCACCACATCACTTCGCTGTTGTTATAAAAGTTATGTGTCGAGGCAAAGCGCGGCATTTAATACGCAATGCTTCTAGAATTCGGCGAAATAATGAGGAACGGAGTGTTTTAACACTACGTTTCCTCGTTTACTTTGCTGTGTGTGGGATACTTTCCGCGGAATTCTGGAGGCATAGCGTGTTGAGTCGTGGAACTCAACGCCGCATTTTGTCTCTACCCCAGAGCAAAGAAATAAAAATATAAACTTAAAGAAATATTTCAACTCCTCGAGTGGGGATCGAACCACACCAATTGCGTTTACAGTCACACTTTGTGCCCCTGAACCACGACTGGCCTCAATAAATAAGACGGATTTATTTTCTAACGCGTAAAGAATAAGATATATCTATAGGTAATTAAAATATTTGATACTACATTCATTATATCAAGCACTCAAGAAGAGAAAAGTGTATGAGATTTGTCTTTTGCATTTTTACGTGGAAATTATACACAAGCGTATTACTGTAAGCATGATAGGTTGTGGATTCGATTCCCACTCGAGTTTCTCGCTCGCTCTGGTAACACTTCCTCCACTTAAAATACTAATAATGTATTTTAATACAACTAAAATAAAAATAAAATACATAATTCGGCGGTAAGTACAGAACGTAGTATCTTATCACTAGGATCTCAGGTTCCTTCTGTCCAATAGAAAGTATAGAAAGTGACGATAAAAAAGACTTCTAAGTAAATAGAAAACTAACTTATTAATAAATAACAACAACTAACTAATAAAACTAACAATTAGTGTTAAATTGACCTTAGATATATACATTTTGTTTTATAAGGGTACAATGTCCTATTCGTATATATTATTTATACGTAAATACATCCTACTAATACTATAAATGTGAATTTTTCGAGGATGGATGTTTGTCCTCTCTTCACGCAAAAACTACTAAATAATTTTGATAAAACTTTACACAGCTATAGCTTATACATCAGAATAACACAAAGACCATAATTTATTTAAGCATGTAGATTTTTTTAAACATTTTTAAAGTGTTATTCCACACTTAGGATTCCTGGTCGGTTTCCAGGAGGCGCGGGTTCGAGTCCCGCTGCGTTCAAATTTTTATACGTTTTCTAAATAAATATTTTTTTAAATAAGCATGTAGATTTTGTATAATTACGCCATAGTATAACAATAACTTCATAAATGCTAAACAAATTAAGAAATAAATAAATGAAAAGAGATATTATTACTCGCAGAATATTTTACAAATTACTAACATCAATACACGTATATACTACTACAATAACCAAAAAATATTTTTAATTATTTTAGTAATACTTATATTCATCTATTTCTGTAACAATGAAACAAAAGTATCCTTCTTTATAATTACTATTGAGAAAGAAACACATAAAATATAAATAAACTTACTTTTACTGTAGACGTACACCTAACGGAACTTGTAAACACAGACTGACCAAGCGCAGAGGCTCGTGGTGTAAACTTGTTTTGTTTGTGGGAAAACCCTTAAGGAAAAATCTTTTTGATATACTTATTATATCGCACAAGCCTTAGCGCATATTTTTGTTTGTTATAAAAAGTAAAAAAGTATAAGGAAAATAGTCAGAATAACATTCATTTGATATCAATTAAAAGAAGACAAAGTGAGGATATTTGTAAAATGAGAGAACCAATATTTTTGTGATAAAATTTTTACTTTTTAAAATTTGTCACCCAATAAACAAAAAAAAACTTAACGTAACTTATAAAAAACATGCAAAATAATTTCTTTTAAGTATTTGATTGCCCATATGATATTTAAGCCGTCCGCTTCCGGCTGTCATAACAGTAACAGTGTGATAAAAGTGCCCCCAATAACAATTAAGAATTCAAGTGAACTATCACAAATATGAACTCGTTATGCCAAGAATCACCGATCACTGGTCAGGTAACAACTATTGGCGAGATAGATTCACAAAAACCAAACTGATTATAAAAAAAAATATTAAGAACAAAACAAAATATCAAGATTTTAAGGTTAGTGTTTCATCATTGACACATTGACATTTGACATATCAAGATATCCACATTATACTTGACGGTTGTTTTTCAAGTAACAGCATTACCAACCTAACATAGATTAATTTGACGTTCGGATACACACATATTGAAACGTTTGGTTATTGCATCATGGATAACAAGGGAATATCAGAAGATATGTTACGACTATTTAAAATGATGAAGATAGAATTAGAAAAACAAACAACAACAATAACACAGAATATAAACGACGCCTTAATGCTTACTATTGACGAAAAAAATCAACCGATTATAGAAGAAAATAAAAACTTAAAATCTGAAGTGGAAATTTTGGACAAGAAGGTAGAAGGAAGTATTTAGAAAATGTAAACAGGAAAAATAATATAAAACTACATGGAATTAAGGAAACGGAGAATAGTCATGAAGAATTATTTATTATTATAAAAAATACATTGAAAGTTATTAGTGTTCAGATTATGAAAATTTTGATATAAATAAGTGCCACAGGTTAGGAAAAAAGCATGAAGGAAGGAAAATTAGGCCGATTCTAATTTTATTTGCGTCATATCAAAAGAAAATAGAAACTATGAGAAATAAGAGGGAAATGCCACAGGGAATTTATATAACTGAAGATTTTTCAAAAGAAACGCTCGATATGCGCAAAAAATTACAACAAGAAATGAAACAGGAAATAGAAAATGAAAACAAAGCATTTATTAGAAATAACAAACTTGTTATAAGAGGAAAATCTGAAGCAGAAAAAAGGAAAATAGAAATTTCTATGTCGCCTAAGTGTATACAAACGCCGCCCCATCCTACAGAAGGAAAGAATATTATAGCACCATCTAAATTGCATAAGACTGATGCTTTTGCATACATGCGAGCTAGGTCTCTCTCACTATCAGAGAAACAATTGCAACAAAATGAAGCATAGGAAATTTCTGACCTCGGTAATGTGGATAAATATACCACTACAAAAACTATATCAATAAAAAGAAGAATCCCCAATACGGTTGGTCGCCGCGGGAGATAGACCACAGCCCCCAACAGTTAGAAAATAAATACAAAAATATATTAAAAAAACAAAATTCTGAAATTAGGAGTAGATTTGATTTAGCTACCCTCAATACAAGGTCGTTAAAATCTCAGGAATCATTATTAGAATTAGAAAATGCACTAAAGTCCAATAACTGGGATATTATTGGACTTAGCGAAGTGCGCAGAAGTGATAAAAATTGAAGAACATGAGGACTACATATTTTACTATAAGAACATATCAGCTGGTCTGTATGGAGTAGAATTTATGGTTAAAAAGTACCTCAAAAATGAATTTATAGGAGTATCAGACAAAATCGCAATCTTAAATATTAAGTTACCTGGTCATAAGCACCCATGTCATTAGCACAAGTTTACGCCCCAATTAATATCGCAAAGGAGGAAGTTAATAACAACTTTTATAAAAATCTAAATGAAGTTATACCGAACTTACATAAGACTATCATTGTAATAGGTGACTTTAATGGTCAATTGGGAAAGAGAAGATGAAATGAAGACAAAATTCTCGGCTTATATTCATCAGGGAAACGAAATGACAATGGACAAAGGTTAATAAATTTTAGGTTGGGAAACAATTTAAAAATTATGAATACATACAACAAAAAACCTAACAGAAAGTGGACATGGATATCCGAATGGAGTGACGAGAAACGAAATTGACTATATTATTACGAACAAACCAAAACAATTTTCAAATATAGACGTCGTCAATAAATTTAACTAGAACAGATCACCGATTACTCCGAGGACAAATGTACATAAAGGAACCAAAAAATTTAAGAAAAAAGGCTCAGTATACTAAACATTTACCACTGACTATACCATTGCTAGACGGCGTATTGGACTCTCTAAATTCTCACTTAAATTCAATCTCACTCACTCTCTAAATTCTCACATAAAAGAAACTCAAGAAAAATATGATGTCCTAGAAAAAGAGCTAAAAAAATTGAAAATAAGGTTAGAGTAACCAATACAACTAAGGATAAGTTAGGACCTGAAGCAAGGAATTTGATCATGAGAAGAAAAACTCTATTTAAAAACAGGAGAAGTAATAAACATGAGATAGAGAAGATAAGTAAAGAAATAAGCTTGAAAATACGAATACATAGGAAAAAATCAAGAACTGACACAATAACCTACCATGAGAAAACGGGTGGAATCAAGAGAGCAATAACAGAACTAAAAGAAAACTTACACTGGATCGATAATATTAAAGACTACAAAAACAAGAAAATGAAAACAAATAGAATTGAAATACTGAAGACAGCAATAACAAGAATTTTAGATGAAAACCAACCTAAAGAACAGGCAAGGTTCCGAAGTGACTTTTCGACAGTAGACCACATACACACGATAAAACAGGTTATTCAAAAATGTTATGAATACAGTATTACTTTCTACGTTGTATTCGTGGACTATAACAAAGCTTTTGACTCATTAAAACACTTAAATATATGGGAAGCATTAAAATCACAAGCGATTGCTAAAAAATACATACGTCTTATTATTAACATTTACAAAAATATGACAGCCAAAATACAAACAGAAAGAACAGGGGTATACTTTCCAATAAAAAGAGGAGTGCGACAAGGAGATCCTATGTCACCCAAACTTCTCAGCAGTCCTGGAACACGTATTTAAACGCTTTAAATGGGACGGCTATGGACTTAATGTTAACGGAATGCAATTAAACCTTCTAAGATTTGCAGACGATTTGATATTGCTTTCAAAGAACCCAGCAACCTTACGAGAAATGCTTAAACAACTTGTATACGAGAGTGACCAAGTGGGATTGTCAATTAATACTAGGAAAACTAAGGTAATGACTAATTCTATAAATGTACCCATCTATATACAAAACCATCAACGGTAATATAATAGAATATGTAGAAGAATATGTATATCCATAGGCAGGAGATGAAAAGAAGACAAAAGGTCTTTTTATTTCATGTTATGCCTGAACAAAAATCTAAAGATATAACAACAAGTATTACTCGGTTTGTAGGTAAACATTTAATATAGCCTTATTTTTCCTATAAAATGTTCATATCGTTTGGGTAGACATTCTGAAAAGCCTAAGGCCTATAGTAGTGAAGTTTGCTGATGTATCGACGCGGGACATGGTTTGTTTTGCCAAAGGCAAATTAAAAGGCAGCGGTAGCACTGAATAGGAGTTCCTTTCTCAATAGGAGTTTTAAAGAACGTCATAAAGCATTATTAGAAGTAAGACAGCGATTCGGGAAAGGAATCAAGGAAAGAATGAATCCATATCATAATAGGGCCGGACGTCTCCCAACACCGAGTTGAAACTTTTAGCTTTTGTTTTTAGCATTTTTTTTTATAAATCTATAAATATTATATCTATAATTTATTTACGTATGTTATTTAATGTGTGTAATTTTCTTTATATTAAATATAAATATATATATTTTTATTTGTTTATTTTTTTGTTATTATTAAATTATCTCCTGCTATTTAATGCACCACTCACCATCTTTTTTATACAACTCCAACGAGCAAAGGTTGCCTGGAAGATCGCTTAAGGCGATTAGGCCGCGTTATTGTACATGTTATTTCTGTTTATTTTGTATAAAAAAGTGTTAATTTTTATGTGCAATAAAGTGTATATATATAATTATATTGTATTGTCCAATCATACTATATGAGGTAAAAATATGGGCATTTCATGCGAAGCGGACAGGCAAAGTCAAGGTGTCCGGTTTTGGTTATTTTTTAATATGTTAGACTACATATATCCTCAATACAATTGTACAATATATATATATATATATATATATATATATATATATATATATATATATATATATATATATATATATATATATATATATATATATATATATATATATATATATATATATATTATGATAATACAGTGCTTAGTTTATTAGTAATGGGGACTCGAAGTCGTAAGTAACTGGTGGACATGCCTTCAAATCTCATTATCCAGTATTAATAAATAAATAAAATAGTGAAATAGATTACTCCTTAAATTTGCATTTTAATGGTTCTTTTTATGATATGAAATTTCAGAAATATAGGAATAATATATTTTAATAAAATTTATTGTCTAAAAATAACTAATAGCGCCTAAGCCTCATAAAGTTCTATAAAGGAAGGCCAAGCCATTTAGGAGATACATCGGTTACAGTCACCTCACGGAAATCTTTTATTCTATTATGTTTTAACTTAATTGATTTAATGTTTTTGATTAAGAAATATTATTTAACTACAAAAATAATAATTTCAAATATAGTTTCTCAATAAAATACTTTAAATTCTCTAACTATAGCGATGACATCAGTTTGTATAATTTTAAAGATTTTTTTGTATAATATAAATAAATAGGTGCATAACAGAAGACCTTGATTTTGTTTACCTGTCCGCTTCGCGTGGAATGCTCCTTTATTAACCTCTTCTATCACCTGCATCGGTTTCTCTATCTATCTACCAATAAAATAAAAATATAATATTATTATATTTTTATCATTAGTATTGATACTATAATTTATTTTCTGAATTAATTAATTTCGGATTCCTTATATTTTTGATGATTACTTGCCGACTGCACCGCCATCAACCGAATCTTAATTATATTAAAAAATCATCTAGATACCCATTAAAATATAATAGATAGGTTACAATATGATAAGCAAAAATGTAAATATTACTGTAGAGGGAGACCTCGGTTGACCTTCGAAAACACAGTGTCAAAGACACGTAAAAAGCATGAGGATTCAGGGACAAAGGGCATGTATGAATACAAAGGTTGATGACAGTGGTTGAGGCGAAAGAGGTATGTAGAGACCGTAGGGTTTGGCGCTCCGTTCTCGTTGACTACCCCGCTAGGGATAAAGCTAAGTTAAGTTAAGTAAATATGATCAACAAAATCTTCCACTGTCCTCTCATAAATAAATAAATCTAGAACACCATTATAAATTTTACAATTTTTTTTATTATAAAGTACAAAATAAAGAAATTTAAATTGAATTTGTTAAATGTAATTAATTTTAAATTAACTTAAATCTATATTTATATGTGGCACCGAAAACGCTTAAACTTTTTGTACCCTATCATCAGACTTGTCTTCTAACATTCTCTGGTGATAACTTTTCATAACAAGAAGGAAATATACACTGACAACTGGAAAAAAAAGACAAAATCTATTAATTAAAATCTCAAAATTATGATATAAAATAAGGAAGCGTTCGTTAGGTCTAAAATGGAGTCAAATCAAATCCTACCCTGTTTTTAGTCAGGCATAGCACTGTAAACAGAGAGAACATTGTGTCTTGGGTGGCAGAACTTATCGCCACACTTTACCTTGTTACTAGAGCGAGAAAATGAAAATATTAAATATTTATTTCTCCCGAGTGGGAAACCAACCTTCGTCGCGTTCACAGACGCACAGTTATGCCCCTGTGCCATGACGGCCTCCATTTAAATAATGTAATCATTTCCTTGAGTGATGATCCGACGCCTCAATCGCCGCGTTTACATTCAGACGCTGCCCCATTGCACCACAGTGGATGGGACTTTTAAGAAGAATTCCGTTAAGTAAAAATATCATCATCAGCCGGTTTTCGGCCATTGCTGGACACAGGTCTTTCCAATAACACGTGACAGAGCCGAATCTTTTGAATTACATTGTATCCAATACTTGCTAGGCACTTAGTCAAGCAAAAATATAAGAAAAATATAAGATGTCTTAAATATAATTTAACTTACGCAAGCTAACGAATCCTTCAGTCGCTCCACCCAAGTGGGTCACCATCCTTATGATATGCAAAATAGCGTAGATGATGAGGAACACCAAACAGTATATTAGATATGCCTTCACATGTTTCGGCTTGTTCTGAAATGTGAAAATATGATATATCTATTCTTTATAGATTTATATTTTAATGATTGCCTTTGCAATCAATTTTTTTTAGTTGCACGTTGTATCGCTAGGGTAGACAGATGGAATTTGGGAACTTAACTTAACCTAACCTAGTGTTAGGACACTCCGTTCCTGCACTGCCCAGCAAACTCTGGAAACATTACGTGTTGAATGGCGGTACTTAACACGCCGCTTTACCTCCCCACCAAACCGAATAACTTAAAATATCAAATAATTCATTTTCTAGAACGGGAATCGGATTCGCAACCTGTCGTATTTACAGTCGCAAGCTTGTGCTTTTGCGCCACTACAGGCTTAACTCAAATAAATGCACATCTAATATAATAGAGCGGAATAGTTTGTTTGTTTAAACTCTCTCTAAGATCTCTGGAACTGAACTGGTCGGATTTACTTTTTTTTATATTGTTTGAAAGCTACATTTCTCAGGAGTGCTATACGCTATATAACATTACGGCTTAATTCTTTGTAAGCCTTAAATAATGAAATAACAATAAGTAGGAACGCCATCGTATTACTTTAGACGCGAGCGCTGCAGAAATAGTTAAATATTTTTAAGCACATTGTACTAGAAAAACATTCAATTTTGATAGCAATAAATCATATATCTATCTTTCATAAATAAGTTACAATATACAATAAATGCATGCTGCTGCGAGAACTGCTGCTAGAGAAAAAGGATATAAACATGTATGGGTTAAAAGCGGTAGAATTTTTATGCGTAAGACTGACTTTTCTGAATGTAAGTTGGTCAAAGATATGGATTTTCTTAAAAGTCTGACGCTGTAATCAACCGTCACTAAGCATGCTCCAAGGTTAAAATTATAACATTCCCCTACCTAAACATATATTATCAAAATGTACGTGGACTGAGAACCAAAACCCATACCTTTTACACTAACATTTGCTGTAATAACTACGATATTATTGTACTTACTGAAACTTGGCTCAATGATAACGTCCTAAACTCCGAATTGTTCGACAATAGATACATCGTATTTAGGAGAGACAGGAAGTTAACAAATTTCCAACACAAACAAGAAGGAGGTGGAGTACTTGTAGCCGTCTCTAATAAAATTGATTGCAGTCGGAT
>JAATLQ010033984.1:0-20345 GCA_013421005.1 Heliconius erato x Heliconius himera | reverse complement strand
TTTTTACAAGACTTCTTATATTTGTATATAAAAATTTTAGTGATGATTTAGTTTTATGGATGTCCTCGTAACAATTTAGTTTCTGATAACTAATATTAACTTCATCGTTGTATTGACTATTTATTTTGACTGTTTTGTTTCCTGTCGCGTGCTGTTTTTTGGGTTATTCTTTACAATTTTTGGAACATCATTTACATATTTTATAATAAGGTCTTTTACTCCATTTTTTTGTCGGGATAGCAGTTCATCTTGTAGTTTTTTCATGTGTTGATGTTGACACTGAGTTTGATCGGCGTAAATTCGGATTTTGTCTGACTTATGTTTGCGTTTATTTTTAAGTATATGTTTTGCAGTTTCCTTTTTCTCAAAGCACACTTTTAGAGATCTATCTTTATTAGGGTTGTATTTTCCTAGCCTAAGGACTGTAGTAGGGTTTGGGCAGTCCTCATAAATAGTTTTAATTAATTTCATAGCTTCGTCCTTGTCATTATCACGTCTGATTGTGCTATTAGGATTTTTTATCTCGGGAATCCCTACTAGTATGATATTTTTTCCTCGCTTAGATCGTTCTTGTAGCTCTGAAATGGTTTCCTCACATGACAGGGGATATTCATTAGGAAAATCAATATTAGAGTTATTTTTTAAATAACAAATATCATTTGTAAGAACGTGTATTTTTTGTTCTATAGTATCAGTTAGTGACTTCATTTCTTTTAAGTCGACCTTTGTTTGGTTTTGCTCTAATATTAAAGATTCCAAAGCAGCATTATTAGACTTTAATTCATCTTTTATTTCTTTTATTTCATTAAAGTTCTGCCATTCAACACGCAATGCCTCCAGAATTCGGCAGAAAGTGGGGAACGGAGTGTATTAACATTAGGTTCCCTCTGCATACCATGCTGTGTGCCGGATACAGCGAGTATTTTGTTTATATTTCTTATTTATTTTGTCAGGACAACGTGGTGCACCGGCACAACGTCTGTAAGCACAAATATTTTTAAATCGATTCCAACTCAGAGAAATTATTGTTTTCGTTTTCTCGCTCTACTACGAGGGAAGGCCTGGCGTTGATTTTACCACTTAACACGCAATATCTCGAAAATTGACCGGAAAAAGGGGAACGTAGTGCCTTGACACTACGCTCCCTCTTATTAACTTGTTAAATACAGTAATAAATGTGTATTATTTTTGGAACAAATAATTCTAATCGAGTAGTTTTCACCGATATGCATGCAATTCTTGTCTATTTTGAAATACTTAAGAGGTGATTACTTCCACTTAATGGTATAGCAATTTATCACTTGAGCTTTTAAGCTTAGAAACATCAGGTTATCTTCAAAGATTAGTTTCGACTTTCACACGTTACTTGCGCAAGAGATGGACTTTTCCGTTCGGCACTTTGTCGATGGATATAAAAGAATACTACAGTAAATCACAGCGTCTATCCTCCTACGTAAAAATGTTTATCTTTTACATGTAAAATGCTTGTTAATGTTGTAAGTGTGATTGTAAAATCGACTGGTTGTGGGTTCGAACTACTACTACTACTAAAAGTATAATTATATTATTATTAATCTTCTGACACGGTATATCGCGAGTCAAATTCGCGTATCGAGGTTCCGTACGAATTTCAGAATTGTACAATAGGAAGTATAACTCATAAAAGTTAATAAACTTAGTTTACATATGCATCAATTTTGTATGAAATTAATAACAATAAGTGGTAATGATTAGTTTATATTGATTTTTTTTCTATGATATATGTATAATGTTTCACTTTTCAAATTTTTTTTTTAATTCGTATTGTAAATTCTAACTTCGCTCCAAATTTCATAACTGTAGGTCCACAGGAAGTATCCCATAGGTTTTGATTACGCGGCGAATTTCCTATAAAATGCAGCAAAATACAAATACAAAACTGTTCGTATCTTTTAATTGCGTCGTTATAGACATAAATATTTTATATAAGTTTCAGCTTGATACCCCCACATGATCTCGAGATAAATGCTATTGACAGATGAACAGACGGATAACAAACTGAGCCTGTAAACCTTTTAAGGTCAAAAAGGAACCCGGTACGGAACTCTAAAAACAAAAACTACCAAATAAAATACTTGCACTACCTATTTAGAAAACGTATAAAAATTTTTTAGAAAACGTTCAAAAATTTGGACGTAGCGGGGCTCGACTTGGAAACCGACCAGGACCTGCTCGGTTTCCAGGAGGCGCGGGTTCAAGTCCCGTTACGTTCAAATTTTTATACGTTTTCTAAATAAGTATTTTTCTATATTTGTTGAGATAATAATCTCAACATAAATACATACATACATATATTATAGGACAGTCGGTACAATACTGTCGTCCACTTTTATAAACACATTCACCAGCACAGCCGTCGTAAAGCTGTCTGTGCGTCATCGGAGGCGTGTCGTATAAGTTTTATGGTGCGGCTGAGGACCCGGGCGGTGAGTTATACGCAGTCCGGGATTTTAAAACAGTTGTTACTTAGCCGTATAATATTTAAATTAAATTGACAAATGTGTGAGTTTTTTTTGTTATGGCTTTTAACTTCATGCTGTATCCTGTTTGTAGGTTTGTTTTTTACCTGAACTTAGTGTTAAGACACTCCGTTCTCCAATTTTCGTCAAAATGTCGATGCTTTGCATGATGAGTGGCGTAACTCAACGACGGGCTTTGTCATCATTTGAGTGAGGAAATAAAAATAATATAGAGTGGGTATCCTACTCACAACAGTCACACGTTGTACCACTGCACCACGACGGTTTATTTTGTTATATAATCTAACTTGATCTTTGAAAAAAAAAATACTAAATAATAGATATTATTTTATTATGATAACTAATATGTAGATAAGCAAGGGGAAACCTCAGTTGATCTTCGAGATCACAGTATCGATGATACAAGAAGAAAGAACGTAAAAACCATGACGATATCGAAGGGCATGTCAGAAGAGGTTGATGATAGTGAAATAGACGAAAGAGGACTGCAAAGACCTTAGCGTTTGGCGCTCCTCACTCTCTGGCTATCCCGCTAGCCCTATATAAGGGACGTAAGAAACGTGACACTTATGTAGACTTTTTATGACATAATATACATTCTAGACTAACGTAACCGTGGCTTCGTCCGCTTAAACTGAATGTTCTATTTTAATAGGCAAATGATTCAAAATATAAAAATATACAACTACTTACTTTACTCTAAACTGGTTTACGATAATGATATATTTATTTAATTTAAACTATAAAAAGAAACGTTTTGAAATAATTCATATTAATAGACAATTATAAGTTTGAACTCAGTTTCCATAAATATCTATATACAAATTTAGATAACACTATCTCTACTAAACTCTTTATAAGTCAAACTGATAACATTTTTACGTCCATACTGACATAAATACCGTTTATATCACAAATAATATTTTTTTAAAAGATCCTATTTCATATATTTTATCTTCACAAAGAATTTCATTGAAATTTTTGACCTTCAATAGATGATATACCTCCAGCTTCTTCTATTACTTTAGTTATCGCCAGTAAAAAAACTGAGGGCAACGACCACCGATAACAGTAATAAATCACTTTAGTAATTGTTTTTTTTTTTCTATAGCCATTAACTGGGGTACCTTATTAATTATGTATGGATTGGATGTGTTCTGTGCGTGGTATACATTAAAATTTAAAACATTAAATTTGTCTTATATTTAAACTAGAGGGCGCGCGCGGCTTCGCCCGCTTATTAGGAATGAATTCTAAAAAAACCACGTTCAATAAAATATTTTTAACAGTCTGAATTTAAATTTTTATAAAAATCGGTGGCAATTTAAAGATTTTTCCATATTAACTTTCAACCTCTTATTTGAACCCTTAGGGGGTGAATTCTTAAAAATCATGAAACACGTGTTCAATGAAATATTTTTAAGAGTTTGAATTTCAAATTTTATAAAAATCGGTACAGATTAAATTTTTTTTTCATACAAACTTTCAACCCTTATTTCATCCCTTTAGGGTTAAAATTTTTCAAATTCCCTTCTTAGTGGATGTCCAGAATATGAAAATAAACATCTGCCCAAGTTTCACGTTTCTACCATCAGCGGTTACGGCTCTGCGTGCGTCTTACCTCAGTCAGTCAGCACAAGTCCTTTTATATATATAGATAAAACTCCAAAGTATATTATTTACGTTAAAGAGGCCGCCGTGGCACAGGGTAACATGTGTAAGGCTGTGGGTTCGATTCCCACTCGAGGCAATGAATTATTGTTTACTAATATTTTCATTTCTTCGCTCTGGCACCCAGGCAAAAGCCCAGCGTTGAGTTCTGCCACTCAACTCAACACGCAATGCCTCGAAAAATTTGGCGGAAAGTGGGGTACAGTGTCTTAACACTAGGTTCCCCCTGCCTGCCCTACTTCATGCGTGAAGCTTGAAGAAAAGAACAAATCAATATCAATACAAATAAATTATAAATAAACTATACTAAGCATTCAATCATCATAATATTATTTATTGTTGTGAAAACTATTTTCATCAAATAATATATCATTCCATCATATCGCACGTTTGGATCTAAAATATAATTTAAGCCTCCCTAATTAACACTGGATGTACTACCCAATAATATTTGTTAGTATTGGTAATCGTTGTATGACATTAATTATTTATGCAAATTTAGTTTATGTTTGCTAATTAAAATAGTTTATACGAAAAATGTATTGCTTTTGAAGATTTCAATTGAATTACAGAAAAGATGGCAAGCTCGAAGCGCCACGAACGAAGAACTGAATTTAACTAAATTGAGAGAAATCGTTAATTTTTTATCTTTTGCTGGTACGCGATTAAATATCCATATTTCAAGCCCGCGTCTCAAGTCTGAGGTTGATCTCGAGATACCGTTTTCTTATATTACATGGATCTTTCAATGAAAAAGGCATCTCAAGATCGATCTTAGGCTTGAGAGCGTTTCTAAGTGTTCAATAAATACTTTTTATCTTATTTATTTTATATAAATAAAAATAAATCAGCTTCACACTCCGTTCCCCACTTTCTGCCGAATTCTGGAGGCATTGCGTATTGAGTGGCAGAACTCAACGCCGCGTTTGTACTCGACACCAGAGCGAAGAAATGTTAATATAAATTTAAGTACATATTTCATATCGTCGAGTGGGGATCGAACCCACAACCAGTCAGTTTTACAGTCACACTTTGTGCCCCTGCGCCACGACTGGCCTCAGTCGGTCAGTCAGTCAGTATAATATATATATCTTTTAATAAAATTATCACTAAGCATATCTATGTACTTTTTTAAAAAGTATATGAAAAAGCTGCAGCTATATTTTATCACGTAACCAAACTCCGTTGACTGGCAAATGCTGTACGATACAGAGTAGGTATTCAAGGCTTAGAAAGCACGCAAATTTACGTTCGACACAACCGTTTACGTAGCTGCCGGGAGTAATTGCTCGCTCGTAGGTGTTGTAGGTCTTAGTCGTCGAATAAATTTACTTGACGTCTGGTTTTAGCGTGAGGGAGTAAGGGAAGTATTTAGATTTTGTTTGTGCCTATTTTTTTATGATATTTATTTTATCTGTTCTTCTATTCTTTTATTTTTATAGCTTGTGGGGTAAGGTCAAGTGATTAGGCACTCTGCTTTTCATTTTGTACAATGACTGTGATAAACAGACGAATATGAAGAAATCTATTTTCCTAACTAAATTAATTTTTAACAAAAAAAAACCGACTCCAAACAACTAACTAAAAAATAAAAAAAAAAAATTACATAAAGTAAAACGTACTTTGATTTTGTTAAAGAAAAATAATTAAAAAAAGATTTTATAATTTTGAAGTCGGTGTCAAGTAAAACAAGCAGGCTTAGTAATTTGATATTGTAGTAAGGTTGTAATAATTGCACTAGCTTGACACCGACTTTAAAATATAAAATCTGTTTTTAATTCAATATGAAAAACGTAAATATATGTATAATGAAAAAGCTTTAAGAAGAAAAAATATAATTTAATCAACTACACTCACTATCCGAAGCTAAATCTAAATTAATCCGATCAAAATTCTCTCACTGAAAATTTCATACATCACAGTTCAGTGAGAAAATTAAATTTGAAAAGTTTTCACGTTCTAAGCACAAAAATAAGGCAAATTTTCTTTTGAAGTACACTCGGACTTAATATATATTAAATTTTTTATAAGTCGCTATTGCATTGAAAATATATGTATTGAAAATATATATATATATTTTCCATTTTATACAACAACTAAGCATCAGATATAATTTTGTAGGGACTTCGCGTGCCCACCCCTCTAGTATAATTGGACTTTGATTGTATCCATTTCAAATTTTCTGTGTGGTTTTTGTTTCACAAGTCGAAAAATTCGAGTTTGATTAGAGGCATCAAAATCAAATTTACCTTGCGGGCCGTGGAAAATTTTTCGTTGGGAAATACAGGAAAATATCTTCGACACAATTTTCCATTACTTTTTTCATAATATCAAACACAAAATTTTAAATTTGCAAATTTTTTCCTGAATAAAATAAGTCATCCAGAAAAAAATATAAACATATGTCTTTTCCAATTTTAATGATGAATACAGAATTGGTAGAATTATTCATTTATAGTTTATTTATGTTAAGAAAAAAACATTTTAGGCAATTTGTATGTAAAATAAAATTAAATATAACTATTAGGTATTCTTAGTATCAAATAAATCACCTTCACGCTGTATCCCGCATACAGCAGGGTAGGCAGAGGGAATCTAGTGTTAAGAAGTGTCTTAAGTCGGCGGAGAACATTCTCCGCCGAATTATGGAGGCGTGTAGAGTGGCGGAACTCAACTCCCCGCTTTGCCTAAACACCACAGCGAAGAAATGGAAATATAAATGTAAATAAATATTTCATTTCCTTGAGTGGGGATCGAACCCACAACCAGTTGCGTTTACAAGCACACCTGTGCCCTTGTGCCACGACTGGCCTCTTAGTCTATTAGGTATTCTTAGTATTCGTGATAAAGTATCATTAAGGTACCAAAACTATTTTCCTTTTTAGGAAACGATTTAATTAAAGTTAGTTACTTTATAGCTTAATTGGATCCACTTTAGGTATTATAAAAACATAACCTATATGACTTGTAGGTAAAAACATTAATAATAGTCCTAAAAGTTATATTCATTAATTTTATTTTATTTAATTGATAACAATATCAGCTCATCACATCGGTACATATTTCCTTTCCCCATTTTCGGCCAACGAAAGTCAACGCCGCGCTTTGCCTCGTTACCGGAACAAGGAAATGTAAATATATTATTTTAATTTCCTCCAGTGGGAACGGAATCCACAACTTGTCACATTTACAGTCGCACGCTTCTGCCCTTGCGCCATTACTGGCACAACTTTCTAATTTTATAATGTTATGCTAAGACATACAAGTATTGCTTATTCTGTAAAGATTTTCAATAAAAAGCCGCAGCTACAATGGAGAAATACGTCCAAATACGCGAGAGATGATCTTTTATATTATAAAAATCCTTTTTACAAAACCGTCAATAACTATAATACAAATTTAAAAATAAATAAATATTTTGAATCAGCTTCACGCCGTATCCCGCACACAGCAGGGTAGGCAGAGGGAACCTAGTGTTAAGACACTCCGTTCCCCACTTTCTGCCGAATTCTGGAGAAATTGCATGTTGAGTGGCAGAACTCAACGCCGCGTTTTGTCTCCACACCAGAGCGAAGAAATGGCAATATAAATTTAAATAAATATTTCATCTCCTCGAGTGGAGATCGAACCCACAACCAGTCGGTTTTACAGTCACACTTTGTGCTGCTTAGATAATCTTTTATATTATAAAAATCTTTTTTATAAGACCGTCAATAACCATAATACAAATAATAATACTGATTTCCCTTTAACAATCCTTTAAAAAGTTATAGCTGAAAGAATGATGCAGATTCAATTTTCTGATTACGGTCGAATGTAGTCCCAGCGAGCGCCTGCTCTTTGTCTGAGTGGATGTTATCTTTTACTTACCTTTTGTTTCCAAGATATTGGAATCCACAGTGGCAGCTGAAAAATTTCATACAAATATGGAACTGAAATTTTTCAAATATAGGGAACCTTCCAGGGGTGGTATGGACGTTTTAAATTTTATATAGATGTTATCGTAGCACGGTTGACGTGTGTTTCGCTGAATATTATATTTATTGGTTTATGTATATTTAATTTAAATCTAAAAACGGAGAAAACTTGTTTTTTTCTTACATAGATATTTCTACCGTTTCTTTTACTATTATCATTATCGTTTAAGCGTGTAAGGGTACTTTTAATAAAAATGCAGAAAGTCCACAATTAAATAATCTTATTCAGTATCTTTTTGTTAACCCAGTAATAACCAGGAATACGTTAGTCCAAAAAATTTATTTTTAACTAAACCTATATGTAATATTTGTTCACATTTTATACGTAGAAGCCGCATACAGCCTTGATATATTGGTGCAAAACATCGTTATTTAGAAAAGTCTTGAAAATATGCAAGCGATTGTAAAACCGGCAGTGCTATAAATTTTGTAGAAAATTGCGCATGAAAACTACGTTATGTACATTTTTATTGGTATTCGTATACGAGTTTAATGGGACTGTGACGTTTGTACGTCGTAAAGACAATATTATGTATATTAATCTCAATTATTTTAATAAAGGAGGTTTTACTGTTATTTATATAAGCAATATTTTATCCTTATTTTCTATTTTTTTTTCTATATATTGTTCAAAAGTGGACGTGTGTAGAAAAAAAATTGGAAGAGTTTATTTAGGAGCATGACGTGCTAAGTGATGAAACCCAAAACCGCGCATCTGTCTGTTCATATCGAGAAAACATCTATATATCAATATTCCCCTATATATGTGGGGCCAGTCGTGGCGCAGTGGCACAAAGTGTGACTGTAAAACCGACTGGTTGTTGGTTCGATGAAATATTTACTTAAATTTTTACTTCGATTTCTTCGCTCTGGTGTCGAGGTTAAGTGCGGCTTTGAGTTCTGCCACTTAACCCGCAATGCCTCCAGAATTCGGCAGAAAGTGGGGAACGGAGTGTTTTAACACTAGGTTCCCTCTGCCTTCAATGCTATGTGCAGGATACAGCGTGAAGCTAATATATATCTATATATGTATATTGCCTGCGAAATTACTTGCGTCAATGACAATAAACTTAATGACTAATATACAATTTTTAAATATATAAAAAAAAAGTCACAAAAGCTTAGTTAATCAATAAAATTACAAACCAAAATAAAGTTAACTAATAAAATCAAGATTTAAAAAATTAATAATAAAAACAATAATATTATATAAATAATAATTACACGAAACTTATATTCACATACATACATACTTCATACATACATACTTAAAAACATTTTTCACTTTGAAAGAATTTTATTTCAACATGTCCATCAGTCGGACGGGAGCGAGCGTTTCGACGATTTTACAGCATAAATCTCTAACGCGGTAGCTAAGCTTTTAGCGTCCTTTCATATTCAGTGTACCGTGTTTTGATATATTTTCACGTTATATTTAACGTCATATGTAATATTTAGTTTTATTTAAATGTTTCCTTTATATTTTATAGCGATGGCTTTTAAAAATAAGTAGTAAATTATTTATTTATGAGGATTAACAGCGAAAACGTGCAAATTAGAAATGAAACGTTTTTAGGCTTTAATTTTTAATAGAACAGAAAAAGTATCCTAGTTCCCAGGTTCCCTCTGCCAGGGATATAGCATAATGCTAAATAAAAAAACCGGACAAGCGTGAGTCGGGCTCACCCACTGAGGGTTCCGTATAAAAATTGGAGGTCTCGACTTTTCTGAAATTCAGGCTTAGCTTAACCAGAACCCTTTTATTTGATACCTCACTTGAACTAGCGGCTTTAAAACCAAATGTGGGCAACATTTGCATTTAACTCTTTAAAGGCTATTGTTTTTTACGATTTAACCACAAATGTATAGTTTTCATTTATTATTTTTATTAAGATAGATTTTTTCCTGAACTAATACTACGTGTATATGATAGCTGCCAAATTTCATATTTTTAATTCAACCGGAAGTACTCTATTCATTCTGATTCCCTTTCCCGAGCTTATTGCTATATAAACGGCCATATCTTTTTTAAATTTTAGTAAATGTAGAAATACGTTTTTTCTCAGGAAATCATGGTGCCTCAGATCTAGGTATATGGTTTGAAACTCAACTGGATATCTCCAAGCATCCCTGAGATAAAAGCTCTTGACAGACAGACAGACGGACAACAAAGTGATCTTGTAAGTGTTCATATTTTCCTTTAAAACTACGGAACTCTAAAAAAACATTATATTATATAAATATTGTACTAAATACACAAAAGCCACCATTCGTGCTGGGTGCATTACGGAGTCATGTCCATGTTTTATTTATTCGTCTGCGTCTGGGAAGCGAGCATTAGTGTCGAATTTTCCCCCTGCATTGTACGAGCTGGCTTTGAGCGTAAAATAATTTTTATGTTCCGGTATATTTAAAATTATATGTCCGTTCTTTTTTAAATTATATGTACGTTTTTTTTCAGATTTCTCAATTACCTTGTTAAAAGTTTACTAAACAGGCTATCGTGGCGCAGGTGCATAAACATGTGACTGTAACACGACGGTTGTGGGTTCGATTTGTGGGAATCCGAGTTGTCGGGAGAATTAATTATAATTTATTAACATCTTCTGCTTCACTCTGGTACCGAAGCAAAAGCGCGGCGTTGAATTTTGCCACTCCACTTATGCCTAAAAATTCGGCGAAAAGTGAGACGGAACGGAGTGTCTTAACACTAGGTTCCCTTTGCTTACCCTGCTTTATGCGGGAAACAACGGGTAGCTGAAAAAAAATATTACGAAATGTTCAATATAAAAAGCTTACATACTGCAGAATGCAGAGTACTTACTAGGTAATGTTATCCACTAGTTTCTTGCTCTCCTGTCACTCCGTCTCCTTCTATGTCACGTCATTGCGTGTAAAATTGTGGAACATAACATCTCATTTCATCACTTCACTTCATACAAATTAAGTAAAAAAAAGCTATCAGCGTACCAACTATTACTGACAACTATTACTATCAAGGTAAGCAATAAAACATGTCCACTTAAATATATTGTTGCTTAGTTAAAGTTAATTAAAGTTAATAATATTCAAAAACATTTTCGACATATGTAACCAAATGATAAGTAATTTTATCTCAATTATATTTATCTTCTGTTGATCTAAGCACCGACATGTAAAACTATAATCTAACGTTTATTAGTATTGTAAACAGATAACAAATAGTAAAGAAATCAGCTTCACGCTGTATCCCGCATACAGCAGGGTAGGTAGAAGGAACCCAGCGTTAAGACACTCCGTTTCCCACTTTCTGCCGAATTCTGGAGGCATTGCCTGTTGAGTGGCAGAACTCAACGCCGGGCTTAACCTCAACTCCAGAGCGAAGAAATGAAAATATAAATTTAAGTAAATATTTCATCTCCTCGAGTGGGGATCGAACCCACAGCCAATCGATTTTACAGTCACACTTCGTGCCGCTGCGCCACGACTGGCCTCAACAATTAGTATATTAATGACAAAAATTAACATTTTACGCCATTTTCAACGTCCATTCGATATTTAAACAACTATTAATTACTCCATAATGGAAATGTGGTATTGGTTACATAATAAAAATGAACCCACAGTATATTAATTACGCTATCAATTAGCATACAATATTGGATATTGAAGTAACCACCGACGGAGTGTTATTAAATTAATAGTATTAAGGTAATTCGATGAAATTGTAATAAGCTGGTGCTTTTTGATCCCTGGATAAATTGTGAAAGGCGAATGGCGCCCCACTGGACGTCACATGGATGTAAGATCGTACTAAAAGTGAATAAATGTTATTGTAGAATATTTTATGTTATATCGCGATTTTAAATGAAATCGAATTAATCTTAGAAAATAAATTTACGGGCTCCTCCTCCTTCTCCTCAAAATGTGGCGTTGAGTTCCGCCACTCATTATCGCTAAAAATCGGGTATAAGTGTGGTGGATTTTGGATTTTTTTCGTCAGACCAGAAACACATCACGTCAGAGAGTTTTTTTCGTGACGTGAAATATATGGAAAATATTTATATAAAGTAAAATTAAAAATTAACACATTTAAGTTTGCAATCTAAAGTTCCATTTTTGACTATGAATGATTCAATTTATTATATAGATTTTTTATATAAATATGACTAGCGAGTAACGCATACGCGAATTCAATCGCTTAAATTTATCTATATTATATTAAAGCCAAATTATACAAAATTGTTACATAAATTGTAACGTTCGTGATTTATCTCGAACAGATACAGAAGAACGAGTATATACTAGTAGGAGATTCAAAGACCTACCAAATCTCCCAAAACTTCTAAAGCTTCCTACCTAACTAATATACAAACTTACATATAAAATAGCAACCATCATCCAGGCACTCTACATCTCCACATCCACATCTCCGGGGCGCCCTGGCCACGGGCTAAGCTAATTAGGCCCCCCGCTCTGTCAACGTTCGGCCTGGCTTAATGCGTGTGTCTCCATTAACCGCCCTCAGTTTAAACACTGTACACTGTCTGTGTACACTGGGCACTGACATTCGCTAAAATTGATTTGTAACCGAGGGGCCTCGGTGTCTCTATTTGCTGACATACTGTGTTTATTTTCTTTCTGCTATTTAACAATGTTAGTTGTTAGTTATGTTGTTTCTTGTTTTGTTTGGTTTAAAATATCGTATTAGATTAAGGCCCTTGTGGTGCAGGGGTACAAGCGTGGGAGTGTAACGCTACGGTTGTGAGCTCGATTCCCACTCAGGGGAAGTAATTATTATTTATTAATTTCTTTTTGCTCTGGTAGCCAGGCAAAAGCGCTGAGTTCCGCCACCCAACATGCAATGTCTCGAATTCCAATGCCAGCTATATGCGGGATGCAGCGAAAAAAAATGTATTACATATTGTCCAATAATTGGTTATATTATTGAATTTTGAAAGCTATATTTACATTATATTTGAAACTTACTAGCAGTACACATATAATTTTGTAAAAAAAAAGAGAAACAATAAAACATATCGTTTTATAAAATAAATTATATTTAATTATCTATTCATTTAAAGCTTTAAAATTAATTTCTTGATATAAATATATTGAGTATTGTCATATCATTTTTATTTCTCCAAAAGTAACAAAACCTACAAAACACATACACGCTCAAAATATAAACAACTTTTTCCCTGAATAGGAAATAACTTTTTTGTATTTAATTCATTAATAATTATTGCGGCGTTGAGTTCTGCCACTCAACACGCAATGCCTCCAGAATTCGGCAGAAAGTGGGGAACGGAGTGTCTTAACACTAGGTTCCCTCTGCCTACCCTGCTGCGTGCGGGATACAGCGTGAAGCTAATAAATAATTATTTATCTTTTGTAAACATAAGTATAAGATAGTTAATTTCTTCGCCTCTTCCGCTTGCGAAGTGCAGAGTGACGTGTGTTTCTCCGACTCCTCCCTCGGTTATCGTCACCTCTGTATCTGTTCGAGATAAATCACGAGCTATGATGCCCTGTAACAATATAAATAAATGTTCAATATTACATATTATAAAATAATTGGTTGGCTAAAAGTGGAGTTGTGGCGTATTGGCACAAAGTGTGTGGCTGTAATTTGTAAACGCGACGGTTGTGGGTTCGATTCCCAGTCAGAATAAAATATTATTATCTATTAATATTTTATTGTTTTCGCTCTGATAACAAAGCAAAAGCGCAGCTTTGATTTTCACGACGCACCACGCAATGCGTCGAAAATTCGGCTGAAAGTGGGGTACGGAGTGTCTTAACATTAGGTTACTCCTGCTTACCCGCATATACAGCGAGAAGCAGAAAAAATATTTGCACGGTAAAACGAATATTTTTACCATAAATAATAATAAAGTTATTGTGAAATTATTATTCTGGTCTAACTAGTAAAATAATGCACGTATTACTAAGTTTTCTTTGTCCACCATACAAAATGCAAAAAATAAAACAAGCAGTATCCTATACATAAGTAAGTATATTATATGGTCTCGTATGACGCAGTGAAGTCGATTATGTCATATTCTATTAATATCATTATTGTTTATACACTACCCACTCAACTAAATAAAAGTAAAAAAAATAATAGTAAAAAAAAATCAGCTTCACGCTGTATCCCGCACACTGCAGGGTAGTCAGAGCGCACCTAGTGTCAAGACACTACGTTTCCCACTTTCTGCCGAATTCTGGAGGCATTGCCTGTGAATTTGCGTGAAAATATAAATTTAAGGAAAATAATAGTAGGATTTAATAAATATATGAAATAAATACCTTAATTATTCTTTGTTTAGGATCCGTGTACGTATAATCTTTATCCCTTTTTAGGAGCGGCAAAGATCTGTACTTAAATTTGTCAGTTGATACTAACAAGTTGTTCACTCGCGTTCCAAACACAAAATCCTTAGTTTCAAGTAAGCTAGCACATATCACTAACAAAACTAACAAAATGGTTATTTTTCGCATTTTGATTTATTATTATATTATATTTATAATATTTACATTATTATTATTATTTTAAATTAATAATAGGTTAATCTACTCTGAGATGATAGTTATAACTGAGGACTTAGTCATTTATAGTCTGTGGTGTAAAAACAAATGAACGTGTTTGACCTTGTGACACATTCGTGTTTAGAATGATGTGATTTTATGTTGTAATATTATGTCTTTAAGCTTTAAATTTTTATAAAGTATAGAATATAAAGTAAAATGGGTTATATACTAATTTTAACACAATAAACTAATGAAATAATTAAGGTTATGAAGTTTCTCAATATATTATTTTGAATTTAACAAAATAAGTAGATTTAAGACTAGTGTGGTTTTTTCACGGATAACATTAACACGAACAGGACCAAATTAAAATGTGGCTAAAAGGAAACTACCAGTTTCCAAATTAAAATAAAAGAAATCATGAAAATCGGTTCACCCAGTCTAATGTTCTGAGGTAACAAACAAAAAAAAAACTACATAATATAAATACTTATTAGCCAAGTTTAAATAAGAAGGCGTTTTACTAAAAACCATAGATATATGTTTTTTTAAGTTTTTATTACTTTATTAATATAAACGACTGCCGCCATCTTGAATTGGTATAGTTAGATTTTCTTTTTTTACGATAACCAGCAGTTTATGGATACAACAAGGAGATCCTTTACCTCCTCTTTATAAAGAAGTCGGTTTAAAATGCAATATCATAGAAAAAAACATTAAAAAAAGACATAAATATACTAAAAAAAAATATCGAAACGTTAATAGCCAAGCAATTTACATTTCCTTCATCACTATCAGCTATTTGCCTAACCACATCACGTCGCCAAGATTAACTGCGCTCATCTATTGGCTTCCTCACGCTGCATTTGAAATTAATGAGTTGCCTACTATAGACTATAATATATAAGTTTTATTTTATAATTCTTAAAAAAATTGTAATATTATGCTTGTTCTCGTAGTACATAAAATTATATTTGTTAGTTAGGTATTTTAGGTTAAATTTTAGATGTATACGTAAAATTAATATTTAGTAAGATTTATTACGTGTGCCCTTTTTTTATTTCGATATATTTATATCTTTTTCGACGATTCTAAGGAATAAGGTACATCACTTGGTAATTTTTCTTTTGCTTATTTTAACGATATTT
The DNA here is from genome assembly GCA_013421005.1 of Heliconius erato x Heliconius himera. Lineage (NCBI taxonomy): Eukaryota > Metazoa > Arthropoda > Insecta > Lepidoptera > Nymphalidae > Heliconius > Heliconius erato x Heliconius himera. The sequence continues at coordinate 4,517 of JAATLQ010033984.1, read as the reverse complement.
GTCAGATGCTTTCTTTTAGCTTCACGCGCTTGTCCCGCCTATATCAGTTTTGGCACAGAAAACATAGAGTTAAGGCACTCAACGCAGTGCCTTGACAATAGATTCTCTCTGTGTAATAGCGGAAAGCGGAGAAAGCCGTCGAAAAAAATACCATTTCACAATTTAAAAAGTAATTCAAGCTTATGAGGCCGTCGTGGCGCAGAGGTTTAAACGTGTGACTGTAACGCGAAGGTTATGGGTTCGATTCGCACTCGAAATTAACTATTATTTATTCATACTTTACATTTTTTCTCTCTGCCTACCCTGCTGCGTGCGGGATACAGCGTGAAGCTGATTTTTTTAAAGTAAGAAAATAAATCATTCCTATTAAAACCAACCAACTTGTTACACGAAGTGTATTCGATTAATAAAAGTCTATCCAAGTTTCATAGTAACGTCAGGACTCAGTGCTTGAGACCAGCCATTATTAATGCAGTGCCGCCGGCGACAGACGGTCAGCCAGAGAGAGCTACCGCTACCGGTGCCAGTACCGGGTAGATGAATGATCCTTATAAAATACGCGTTTATTATTTATAGTTCTTGGAATTGAAATATTTTCATAAATATATGCTAAGTTTTTAATTTTTTAAGTGTTGTTAAAAATTTGGTTGTGGGTGTTTTTTTTTATTTGAATTTTATTCAAATCGTGTATCGATGGCGTATGTAATATGCTTAAAATTAATTTGATATTAATAAAACATTTGATATTAAATATTTTACGATGTATTTTTTTTGTTGTTTTGTTTTTTGTTTAGAAAATGAAGCGTGGTGGCAGCGTCAGTGAAAATAGTCACCCAAAAATGTTTTGATATCTAATTCTAAATAATATAAAGTACTTATTTAGAAAACGTATAAAAATTTGAACGTAGCGGGACTCGAACCCACGCCTTCTGGAAACCGACCAGGCGCTTTGACCACTAAGCCACACGTTCAGTAGGAACGTTGGTTCAGTAGATACGTTCAGTAGGAACGTTGGTTCAGTAGATACGTTCAGTAGGAACGTTGGTTCAGTAGATACGTTCAGTAGGAACGTATGGCTTAGTGGTCAGAGATATGATATTTTGCAAAATACATTTTTTTATTAAAAGTACTTTTTTTGTAATATTTATGCGACCGATAAAACTTAACTTGACGCATAAACCATAAATTATAATATAAAAGTTTACTTGCATATAGAAAATTTGCATTCATTTTGTATAATTTACACGCTCTTTACCATAGCAATTAGTAAAACGAATATAAATTGAATTAAACAAAGTAGACTGTTACAAATGACAAAACATCATGTCATATATATATATATAGAATTTTCGTCGAAGCGCTGACATTTAATAAATAGTTATATAGGGTGTTGTAAACATTGGCAAGTGTCGCTAATGACCACCGTCGTTTATTTTGCTGTCTGTACAAAGATATTCATTTTAGAGCTTTAGTCTTAAAATCATCCTTTGAATAATAATAGTAGAAATGAAGATATAAATTTCTAAGCGGAGAGTGTGAGAATGTGGTGGAATCACCTAACACTTCAGGACAACAAATGATTAAGTACGACATTGTTCATATTTATATGTTCCCTAACACTATCCTTGGAGTGGAACTTCTGATGGTTTTATGTCTCGTAATAAATACATCAGAACATTTTTTTCTGGTTTTAAAATCAAATCAGCTTCACTCTGTATCCCGCACATAGCAGGGTAGGCTGAGGGAAGCTAGTGTTAAGTAACGGAGTATTCTGTTTCCCAATTTCTGTCGAATTTTGGAGACATTGCATGTTGAGTGGTGAAACTCAACGTTGCATTGAACCACGACAAAAGAGCGAAGAAATGGAAATATAAATTTAAATAAATATTTCATTTTGCTCTAGGGATCGAATCCACAACCAATCGCGTTCACAGTCACACTTTGTGCCTAAAGTACTGTAAACTGTCCTTTTGCGTCAAATTTATGTCGTTGGTTTCGAAAAGCATTGTATCAGCACCAGATCAGACGTTGTAAGTGTTGTAATAAATTCGCAGTTTCGCATGTTTGCTCTTGAGGACATTTAGCTGGATGCTATTCCAGACCGCCGCGTCACACGCTTTGATCTACCACCGCCTTTTTGTGGACTTTTTGTTTTGTACGACGACAAATAACTCAAACAGATTTCTTTTATTTGGATTTATTTTGATTTTATCACTCGAGTACAACGTGTTTTAGTGATTTAAATCTGTACTCCGTCATTAGTGAGATCTTCTGACGATTGTAGGATGTTTGGAAAAAGATATGGAATTCTTTACAGGCATTTTAACACTTATTTTTTTATGGTTTGTTATGGGAGTTTGAGATAATAATACTTGTTGGGTATTCTCTTCGTTTTGACTTGCAAAGGAATGGAAATTAATCTGTAAAATATGATAATAGGCGGCGTTTCCGTTTTCTTTTAGGATATGCAAAAACATAATTTTGAATATTAGATTATAAAAACTGAGGCCAGTCGTGGCGCAATGGCACAAAGTGTGACTGTAAGCACGACAGGTTGTGAGTTCGATTCCCTCTCGGTGAAATGAAATATTTAATATTTTCAGCTTCTCGCTCTGGTGTCAAGGAAATGAGTTGAGTTCCGCCACTCAGCACGCAATTCCTCCAGAAATCGACGGAAAATTGTTAACAGAGTGTCTGAACACTAGGTTCCCTCTGCCCACCTCGCTATGACCGGGATACAGCGTGACGCTAACAAAAAAAAGTTACAAAAATGCCCCTATTTCACACGTTTCCATACAATCCCCAATTTAACATTTCTGTTAAGTATATTAGCGTTAATATAAATTAAAGTCACTCCGCGTATCACTGCACACGCAATATCACGTAATTGAGTCAAACGAACCCACGAGCTGAGCTAAACGAATCATACCAGACAGTTCTCAATATAAAATAGCGTATATATAAGGGAACTCTTATTCCCATAATTATAAAGATTAAATTTGACTTTTTTTAATCTATATGTGTGGTCCTTGGTACCGGCGAATTGATATTTCCTCTTTCTGACGAATAGTTAATTGCGTTTCCGGGGGTCTCTCATTGTTTGAGAGCTGATTCCTGGACGTGATGCGTTAGCGTTGTTGTGTCGAATTACATCAGAGTTTGATACTTTATGCTTTGATATATATTATACGGAATAAATATAATTTTTGATATTTGTTTCTATTTACTGGAATCGAATCTATATTTTCATTTCTTCGTTCTGGTGTCGAGGCAAAGCGCGGCGTTGAGTTCTGCCACTTAACACGCAATACCTCCAGAATTTGGCAGAAAGTGGGGAACGGAGTGTCTTACACTAGGGTCCATCTGTCTACCCTGCTGTGTGCAGGATACAGCGTAAAGCTGATTTGTGTTAATTAAAGAAATATTTGTATTTGGTAATTTTTTTGTTATTTCAAACATCGCCTTAAAAGACGACCACAATCATTCCATTAAGAGCAAAGCGAAAAAGAATATTAATATATATTAAAAAAATAAATATCTACGAAGTATTCAATCTTAAAATTGAATTCAAATATTATATCTTGTAATAATAATGATATATCTTGTAATAATATTAGTAAATTCCTCTATTAAAAAATTGGCAAGACAATTAGGTACTATGCGGTCTTGAGTTCCACTACTCAACACGCAATTACTCGAGAATTCAGCGGAAGGTGGGGAAATCGAGTGCTAGGTTAATACTAGGTTCCCTCTGCCTACCCTGCTATATACAGGATGTAGCGTTAAACTATGTATATATGTAATTAGGTACTTTAAAAACGGCTATCTTGAGGCCAGTCGTGGCGCAAGGGCACAAAGTGTGACTATAAAATCGACTGGTTGTGAGTGCGATCCCCACTCGAGGAAATGAAATATTTATTTATATTTATATTTTCATTTCTTCGCTCTGGTGTCGGGGCAAAGTTCGACGTTGACTCGGCGGAAAGTAGGGAACGGAGTGTCTTAAGGTTCCCTCTGCCGACCCTGCTGTGTGCGGGATACAGCGTGAAGCTGATTTATTTTATTTAAAAACGGAATATCCAAGTCAAATATAGTAAATAGTAGTCTTTATTTTGAAATAGCGTAATAAGTAGCACCATACATTATACAAGGATACTGTAATAGTGAGGTTCAGTGACATTGAGTGACGGGACGTGTTTAATCTTTTTTCTCTTAGCGCGACGCGAGGTTTTGTTCTCATATTCTTATGTAAGTACTGATTTGAATATTGGTCGTCTTAGTTATAGGTGGAGATCCCATCGTTTAAAACTGTAGGGATTAGATTTTCTAATGAAACTTATATTTAAGAATGATACATGATAGTAGAATAGATTACACTAGGGTTGCCCAAAAAAATCCTGCCGCAATCACCTTTAATTAATGTTTTTCGTAACTCGTTTTTGGAGAAAATTGCACTCATATGTTTTTTATGTGAATCGCACATCATTTGAAAGAAAATCGCATAAGGAATTGGAAAA
>JAATLQ010033983.1:0-20344 GCA_013421005.1 Heliconius erato x Heliconius himera | reverse complement strand
AATACTCATATTCTCCATCTTCTTTACTGTGTACTATTTGATCCTTTAACACCACCATATTTAAAAGAGCGTTTCCATTTTTTGGGTCACTCTCATTCCCGACATCTTCGCTCTGAACAAAATTTAACTTTAATAATTCCTTCACACTCTTCTTCCTTCCTCAGCAATTCTTTTACTGTCACATCCTCCCGACTATGGAATGCCTTACCTCTGAATATCAGACGGGCAAAATCTTTATTAATTTTAAGCGACTCTTAAAGCTACACTTCCATTCCCTCTAAACTGCCTTCTTGTATTGCCACATTTACTTGTAAAATATGTATCATATATTTATGTATTTATGTACCTCTGTATGTATTGTATGTATGTATGTATCTATATATGCATGTATGTATGTATGTAAGTATATATGTATAATATGTGTATGTTTAGTTAGGTATATATTTAATACATGTATGCTGTTTGCTTTACACATTTATTATAATTATTGTTTACACCCCAACCATTTTCCTCCCCATTATATCCTATGCCTTAAGGTTGCCTGGAAGAGATCGCTGTTTTAGCGATAAGGTCGCCTCTTGTACATTTCCGTTTTTTTTTTCTGTTACATATTTTATTGTTATTTTCTTTATGGGTGTACAATAAAGAGTATTATTATTATTTAGTTTAACTTAAAGTAATTGTATGGGACATTCAAACTTAATGTAATCAATTACATAGAAACTGCTCCACGGGGACCGCGAGACTGATGGCGAAACTACTCGAATAGATTGGCAATAATATATTGAGTGACCTAACCTTTTAACTTTGTTGCATTACGCACACTAAAGATGTCGGTTAAGTAATTTTATGTTCCTCACGTTAATTTGGCGTTTTTTTTATTAGGAATACAATAGATGGGTCACTGTTCAATAGTTTGGTTTTTTAGTTCACTAGTTATTTTGTTAGTATCAAACATACTAACAAAATAGTAATGTCTCTGCGCCACAACTGACCTCTTTTATCTTTTTATTGATAACATTTCAAATATTTCCCCAAAAAATATGTAGCAAAATTAAAATCAACTTCACGCTGTATCCCGCAAAGAGCAGGGTAAGTAGAGGGAACCTAGTGCGCTTTGCCTCGACATCAGAGCGAAGAAATGAAAATATATCTAAATGTAAATAAATATTTCATCTCCTCGAGTGGGGATCGAACCCACAACCAGTCGATTTTACAGTCACATATTGTGCCGCTGCGCCACGACTGGCCTCTTTTTATTATTATACGTAAAAATTAATTCGAATCACTGAATATCGAGCCATCATTTCAGTGTCACGGTCACTATCATGTTTATAATGCGGGACTCTTGAACGTTTTCAAAACCAATGTATGTATGGTTTCGATGAGAGCTGACTCTATCGTATTGTGGTTAGATTATGCCAATAATATTGTAGGTTCCATTCCAATAATATCTAGAGTTATTAGCTTATATAATAGAAGTGACTTTTCTTTTACTTGTTTAACGTTATTGTATTACGTCATGGCGTAGGTAGTTTCGCGAGAAAATAAAAAAGAAAAAAAACAAGTAAGTAAATCTTGTTATTTGTTATAGAGAGAAATGAACCTACAACCGTCGCTTTTACAGTTACACACCACGCCACATGGCATAGTTATATCATTAAATAGCTATCTAAAAAACCAAAAGCATTTTCTAATTTATCATTTACAGAATAGAAATAATAAATAAATATTAAAAATTATTGTTCGGACATAATGCCCAAAGCGCTGCGTCACCGCCACCGCTACCACCACCAGCGCGATGGTATCTCGTGTTTTAGATAAATAGATTAATATTACACGCGATCGGTTGAACGGTGACTCGTCCATGTCATTATTTGTAATAGAGGGTTCGAGAACATTCCTTCCATTCTTGCAGCTTCACGCTGTATCCCGGATATAACATGGTAGGTGGAAAAACCACGTGTTTACTACTTTCCACCGGAATTCGGCGCAATGGGGCGGCGCAATTCAACGCCGCACTTTGTTTTACCTAGCAAGGAAATTGAAGTAGTTTATACTACTGCTGACGTAACGTTAAGACACTATTGGGCAGAACGCCGTCGAATGTCGTGTTACCTTCTAGTAAGAAGAAAATGAAAATAATTCATTTTCCTGAGTGGAAATGGAAGACGTAGCGTTCACCCACGCTGGCTGCTGCGCCACGACGACCGCAAAAATATAGTAATAAAATAAATAGATTCTTATGGTAGGCATTAGTTTTATTTCAATTATTTAGTGAAGCTGATTTATTTAAAATTATTTTAGATCCAAACAATAAGTGGAGTGGTGCTCGTCAGTTGGAGACAAAGGGTGCTAGAAAGACAAATAGAGTACGGTGCGAGACTCGGCCACGTGGTGCTGAGCTTAGCGAGGATGGAACTCAACAACTTCTACAAGAGTGTGATGCCTGTGGCTGATTATTTCGACCAGAGCAACATGCTGATAGCGGTAAGTCTCAACATTCATATTTATTACTTAATTAATTTATACTTATATAATTTTTTAAAATTTATTTGTCTTTAATTTACTTTTTATGTTAATTTTTTTTTCGGCGTTTTCATAAACCGTTTTAAATTACTGCATTTAAGGGTAATTTCTCGAGGTCGATTTTGTCGAGTTTTTACATTAATAAGTCGCTAACTGAAAGGGCCATCGTTTTTGTTAAAAAATAACTTTTAATAAAGGAAATATTGAAAACAAGAACACGTAAAATCGTTGATTTTCAAGACATTTGTCTAATAAAATATGCAGGTATGTATTTATTGTCCATTTAAACCTAGAATGTAAAATCCGTTACATATTTCTTATGATTTTTTTTTTATTTTTGTAAAATGATTTTATTTATAATAATTATTTTAGGTTAAAAGGTTATAGTCAAGTATATAAATGTAGAGGTTGCGTATAATAATACCTACCTACTATCTTAAAAAAAGTAGAAAGTATATAAGGCCTTATAACGTATTTTAACAGTATTACGCAACGGCCCATTAGCTCAGTTGGTTAGAGCGTCGTGCTAATAACGCGAAGGTCGCGGGTTCGATCCCCTCATGGGCCATACATATTTTTAATATCAAAGATTGAGGGTTTTTATAGACTGAAAATCTATATCCCTTTTTATATATTAATTTGATTTGATAAACGTTCTTTGATTTTTCAGAATGTTATTGCAAGATTGTATATTTTGTACAGTAATATATATATATTTTTAATTAATGTATATTTTTTTTGATAAAAAAATTCATCTCATAAACTTAGGGCAGAAATTAAGAGAAAAACATTTAGTTAAAGTGGTATTTTTTTCATTTTCACGCTATACCCCACGTATAGCAGGGTAAGCAGAGAAAACCTAATGGATCCAGAGACTCGGAACTCCATATTCTGCTGGATTCTTGAGGCATTGGGTGTGAAAAATCTGAAATCAAAGCCGAGCCTCGTTACCCAAGCCAAGAAATAAAAATATTAAACAATTCATACCCATGAGTAGGAATCGAACCCCCAACCTGTAGCGTTGACAGTCGTAAATTGCTTGAATCGCATTGCTTACTCTGCTATATGCAAAAAAAATGCATAAAGCTGAAAAACAGTTACATTTTGCCGCTTTTTGTATGAAATTTATTATATAAGCGGATCCCGTGGATCTACAATTATAATATATGGAAAGAAGTAAAGAATTACGTATATTATTAATATGGTATTTTATTAATCATTTAATAGAAATTGAGTGTTTTGTTTGTTGAATTTTTTTATGTTATATTTTCAGTTTAATGTTTATAAGAAATTTAATTTTTTTAAGCTTTGATGGTGACTTTGACTACCACTGTCTTGTTTATTATTTTTCTACTAAAATTGTGAAAGCAAAATAATTTTAAAACAATTATACCTCAAATGAAGATCGAATCGAGTATAAGCACACAATGGTCCACTGCGCTACTATAAGGATATTCTGGCAAAAACAACTATATAGATTTTTTATTATATAAAAATTATTAGACATTATAGGGAAATTGTCACATTCAGATAATTTATAACTATTTTAATAAAATAAAGAATACTTTAGGAAAATTATCAAAAAAATGTTGGCCCATGAGGGGATCGAACCCGCGACCTTCGCGTTATTAGCACGACGCTCTAACCAACTGAGCTAATGGGCCGTTGTACCAAGATTCCGAAAAGTAGAAGTGATGTTTTACTGTCATAAAAAGTGTATACTTTATTGGATCTTACTATATCAGTAAATTTAATTATATATACTAAACTACTGTTATGTACTGTAAATGGGCGAACAGTCTCATATCAGTTCTCATGTTTTCATAAACATAATTTGCTTAACAACAAAACAGAAAGTCTTACTGTTAAGTAAATTATATTTATTTTTCAATACTTTTTTGCAAAATAGACAGAGAAACATGATAATGTTGTATTTTTAGCTTTGCGTTGTGGGTTCGACTCTTCGGAAATCTTGAACTTGACTCTTCGGAAACATCAACTTCGGAAAAGTGGTTAATGATTAATCTTGTTTTTCTGGTTTATTTCTTGGAGTCAGTCTTTACGACCATAAACGGATGTGAAGGCTGTTTAAAATAAGTTAAAAGGCACAGATATCGGATAAACGCCCGTTCCTCAACGAAATCTGCTCCATATTAGTTGTATCCCTATATTAGTCAAAAATCTCTCGTCGCTTTCTGAACCGCCGTCTAGCTTCCTAGTTAGTTCAGATGCCTCTACAGCCTTAATTTATGTAGGATTGTGGCACTGTTTATTAATGGCACTATTTCCTTCCTCACAAAAGGCATGATTAAAATGTCACGCAGTTCCGTTTCGGTAAATCACTTGGCATTTTGTATCCGTTTCAAATAAAAGTTCTAAACTGTCTGAATTTTTTTTATGGAATAATACAATTCTGGAATATATTTTTTTATGGAATATTTTGAAGGTGCTGTCAGAACTTCTTACTTACCATACAACCAAATGGACTTAAAAACTTACTGTAGAAGATGCTTGTTGTCCATAGTAGATTATGAGTCTCAGCAGCCAATAGCAAATTTGTATTTAAATTTTAAAAAAATCAGCTTCACGCTGTATCGTGCACGCAACAGGGAACCTAATGATAAGACACTCTGTTCCCCACTTTTTGCCAAATTCTCATGATAATTTGTTAATTAAATTATTTATTTTTTTAAATCTTTATAAAAACCAAACTAAACTTTAATATTTAAAAATAATGATTATTCTATTGATAATGATTTTATTAGGGTATTTATTGTTTATGACTTTGAGATAATATTTATACTTATAAAACAATATTTACTGAGTTGCCATGCTTTATCAGCGATAGGCATGAATCAATTGTAGCATTGGTACTAAAATACGTTAGATACAAATAAAAATATGCACCACATTTATATAGGTAAAATACATTATATTCTTTAAAGTCGCGTTAAGTTCCGCCACATATCGATGTCTCGAATTGCGTGTTGGATGGCGGTACTTAACGCCGTTCTTTGTCAACCAGGGAGAAGAAATGAAAATAATTTACTCCATAAGAAGGGATCGGGCCCATAATCATCACGTTAACAGTTCGCTGGCCCACTGTCCATGGATACATTTTTTTAGCCTACATAGCAGAGTATTCATTGGGAACCAGGGAACCTATGTTAAGACACTCCGTTCCCATTAAGGCACTTTAGTTTCCCACTTTCCGCTGAATTTTGGAGGCAATTCGTGTTGAGTGACGAAATTGAAAGTCGTACTTTACACGAAACTACACTTTATTGTTATTTTTATGAATTACAATTTTGCTAAATTTTAAAATAATTCCCATGAAAACTTTAACACAATATGAATAAATACATACCTAATACATTTCATTTTTTATGCCAAAAATAGCAGGCAGAAGAACCTTAGTATTAAAAGTCTGACTCATCGCTACTCACTGTTCAAAGCGTGAAAATGAAAATAATTCGTTACCGAGTGGGAATCGAACCCACGCGTACCACCATCGATACCACGATCTCCATGATATAATAATACTGTTAAACTCAATAATCAAAGTTTCATGTATAATAACTACAAAGAAACGTCGGCTGGACTATTTATGCATATTTTATATGAAAATGGTCGGTTCGAGTCCTCTACTTCTACTTCATTACTTTTGTATATGAAATTATAACGTCCATTTCAATGCATAAGGGGCAAAGTGTAAACGTTTTGTTCATGTAAAATGCAAGTGATAAATGCGCCCTTATACGCCGTTGTTTGTAATTTGTATAGACAAAGCCAATTGCTACTATTAAGTTATAAAAAAACTTGAAGTGTACTAGTTACAGCTGTAATTGTAGTAAATAAAATATTTTTTTTTCTGTATCCCGCACATAGCAGGGTAGGCAGAGGGAATCTAGTGTGTGAAGACGCTCCCTTGTCCACGTTCTGCCAAATTCTGGAGGCGTTGTGTGTTGTGTGGGTAAATAAAATATTTATTAAAATAAATTTTAAAAAATATTTCATTTCTAGGTATTTCTAATTTCAGTTGGGATCGAACCCAAAACCAATCGCATTTACAGTCAGTTCACTGTGCTTGTGCCCCTGCGTCACGACTGGTCTCATCAAAATCAGTTTTTTAAGGTGTATGTATGTATAATCATAGTTCCCGTATTTCAGAAAGCTTTTATTGCACTTATATTGTTCGCGCTTTTTTAATATTTGTTGCTATCTTAAGTGACATTAATAAGATATCTCGATCGAGATCTCATATTTTCTTGTATATACATATAGTTAACCTTCTTCTCGCGGCATTGGCAGTTCAGTTTTTGTTCTTCCTATAATTAGGAATGCTTTCTTGCGATAAAAACTAATTTACACGGTTCAAAAATCAATTAGCGTTACAATTTTTATAGATTTTTTTTATTTTCAACCCCATTGGATACATACCTAATAAAACCCATTGGAGTAATGGGTTTTCCAAAACTCCTTCAAATCTATGCAATATTTCAAGATTCTAGATTCAGTGGTTTATATTTATACATACTTACTTCTTATAATTTAATTTGCTGATATAGTAAGATAAAGCCAATAAAATATAAACTTTTTATGATACTAAAATATTATTTCTACTTTTCGGTATTATATTACAACGGCCCATTAGCTCAGTTGGTTAGAGCGTCGTGCTAATAACGCGAAGGTCGCGGGTTCGATCCCCTCATGGGCCAGGCACTTTTTTATTTTAATTTTTAAAAAGTTTGAAAATTTATTATACATAATATACATGTGTTTAAATTCACGATTTGTTTGAAAATGATAAGCATTGTTTATTTTTAACAATGTACCGAAAGATTGTAAATTTTATAGAGTTATTATTTTATATATTCACCCGACAGAATTAGTGGCGTGGTGTCGTGGCGCAGGGGCACAGGTATGACTGTAAATGCGACCGGTTGTGAGTTCAATTCCCAGTAGAGGAAATTAATTTTATTTTCATTTCCTTGCTCTGGTAACGAAGCCAAGCGCGGCTTTCCACCACCACGCAACTTGCCATGCCTCCAGTATTCGGCAGGAAGTGAACGGTTTATCTAGGTGATATATATATATATATATATATATATATATATATATATATATATATATATATATATATATATTACATCTATCGTATCAAACTCAAAGTACCTACCTATACATAATTTTCAAGGAACTTCCTTTTATTTTCAACACCGTAACGGCGTAGCTTACATTCTTACTCGAGAAGATATATATAATTAAAAAACAATTATAAATATATCTATTATTAATTAATATTTTTTAAAATCTATGTACTCTATGGTTAAAAAAAAGTCAATACGTATAAGTCTCAAAAAGATTTTGTTTCACTAATGGAACGACAGTAAACGATTATATTAATTTATTATAGATTAATATTCTTTTATGGAAAAGGTTCGTTCCCTCTATCTCTGCCAAAATAACGCGAAGCTGCCTTTTTATATTGTATCCTGCAGCTGGGTTACAACAGAGAACCGAGTGTTGAAACACTCCGTTCACCACTTCCCGGATTTTTTTTTATCTTCCACCATTAAGATAGAAAAGGATGCCAACGTCCAGCCACAGGCAATCACTACACTCTATGACGTTGTAGATACGTAACGCGAGATGGTCGATAAGCATCAGTAAACAACCCGATATCGACCGCCCCCCGGTGGCGGTGGTGGCGGCCACGTACTCCTACAATGTCACTGTCTTAAGCGACGCCAATTACTCAGTAATTTAATATAAATCGGCCTTCCTGCATCAAATTATTTATATGAAAATATGTTTCTATTTATATGTTGTTTAGGTTATTATTATATCTATTTTTCTCTGTTTTCGTTTATTATTTTGAGCTTTACGCTCTATCACGCATACAGCATGGTAGAAAGAGTGAGCATAGTGTTGAGATATTGTTTTATTTTTATTATTGAATGGTTTAGTAAGTTACGAGTATCGTAGTGGTTACCAGTTCGATTGAACGCAAAGGATGCTAGGGAAATTTTTGTATTTGAAATACTACGGAGAGAACGGAGTGTCTTAATATTTACCCAGGAATATAAAGAAGAAAGTGATAGCAGCCCCAACGCCCGCGGTTTGCCACAAGAGCGAACCTTCGGCACCAGAGCGAAGACGTGGAAATGTAAATTTTAGTAAATATTTCATCTCCTATGTGGAAATTGAACCCACAATCAGTTTTACAGTCACACTTTGTGTTTCTTTAAAACAAAGAAAAACACAAAAAAAATACTAATACACTAAATTATTGCACCTAGATAGTTCAAATGTGGCGTATAGGTAGGCTAGGGAACGTAAGGGACAGAATAAAAGAACTTATCCATTATAAGTTTAAAACAAAGCTGCGGGCGACGACTAGTATATAATAAGAGGTTCGTGTTTTAATGTGTGCATCGAGCTTGTGAATTTAAATTTTAGCACTTTATGCAACCGGCCCATTAGCTCAGTTGGTTAGAGCGTCGTGCTAATAACGCGAAGGTCGCGGGTTCGATCCCCTCATGGGCCAATGTACATTTTTATTAATTTTGAAACAATTATTTGTTTTTCTTTTATTTTATTTAATTAAATTGAATAACGGAATAAGAAGATAAATATATAAAAAAATTCAACGCCTGCATAGAGTCAACACTTAAAAGTATTAAAATGTTTTATTTTTAGCCACGCTCTTGTTCCCGTGCACCACGACTGGCAAAAATCAAATTTATTTAAATATACAATTTTATTTATTTTATTGTTCCTCTACAAGGTTAAAGTAACATTCACTAAAGCCATGCATATTTTACAAAGCAAATACCTACATAATATATGTTTATAGCTTTACATACACCGTAAACATCGATATATGAAGATTTGTATCTAACAAACATCGATAACAACGAAATTTAATAAGAATACATAAAATCCGTTGTGGCACTGCTTCTGACGGTTGTAGGTTCGATTTTGACTCCGGGGAATGAAACAGTGCGGCGTTGAGAACCGTCATTCAACTCGCAATGTCTCCAAATTTGGGTGATGTGTGGGGAAAGGAGTATTATACATACACCTGTGCATATAAGTATATATAAAATAAATGACTTAACATTTCTAAACTTATAGTTTCTATTAAAAAAATGTTATAAATAAATCAATGGAAAATAATGACGTTAGAACGAACTTTTAGACACATCGATATATCATCAATAATGACAAGTTGTGCCTCGTATATATAGATAATACAGCAATACATTTGCTTTCAAAATTTGCTGTTATTTTATTAACAATCCAAATTTTATTTTTATACAAACACAAATATTACGACTCTTAACGCGATTGTTGGTAGTTCGATGTCCACTCGGGGGAGTCACCTATGTCCATTTCCCCACTCTGGTAAAACAAACTGCCTTGAGTTTCACCGCTCAACATGTTATTCGGGTGGAAAGTGAAGAATGAAGTCTCTACACTCTCTCTGGCTACCTTATTATTTATGCTAATATTATAAGACTTAAGAGTAGTGTTTGAACGCGCTATAGTTGCCAAGGGCACTTAAAATATTATATACATATATGAAATTGAAAACGAAGTCGAAAATAAACATAAGCCGGTTTAAGTGGGAGGTAGAAAACGTATCTAACATGCATATCTAGCATATTTTTTCGGAATGTGCTGAATTAAAGGAATACGTTTCTTTAGGTACATTACAAATTACAATATAAGATTTTATAGTTTTATATTTTGATTAGTAGTGCAGTTATGTGTGTATTATAGTTGTGGGCCAGTTGAGGCGCAGGGGCACAAGAATACAGACTGTATAGGCTACAGGTTGTGAGTTCGATTCCTACCCAAGGAAATTGATTATTTAACATTTTTATTTCCACTCTAGTAATGTGTCAAAACGCGACGATAAGTTACGCCACTCTACACGCAATGTCTCCAGAATTCGGCGAAAAGTGAAAAATAAAAATTTTACCTTACCCCCTCTATTTTACAATATAACAAATAAAAATATATAAAAAAAACTACTGATTAAAAAATACGTTGTCAAGTCACATTATAATAATTGCTAACCTCTAGTTAAATTACTAACCAATTTGTACTAACCATTTTGTGCGTGATAGTAAAGTTTCATTCTTCGTACCGCGAGGGTATGTTGATGATTCACAAAAAATCGATGAATTCACTATTTAATGTACAATAGATAGTTTTTTTTATACAATTCTCGTTAAGTTTAGAAACTTGACTTAATGTTTTCGTGGAAAATGCGATTGTTTATGTCATATTTCATATGCTGCGACGTATAATTCTTTGTTGAGGCCAGTTGTAGCGCAGGTGCATAAGCGTGTGACTGTAAATGCGACAGGTTGTGAGTTCGATTCCCACGCGAGAAATTTTTATATTTAATATTTTCATTTTCCCTGCTCTGGTATCGAGGCAAAGCTTATCGTTGAGTTTCGCCACCAGCAGTCCATCCAGACCTCGACACAAAATTGGAAGAACTGAGATGTCTTAACACTAAGTTCCCGCTGACTACCCCGTAGATAGCCTAAGGGATAAAATGTAAACATAAACGTGAATAAAAAACTTCTCCGTTGTCGGTTCAGTATTCAGTTCCTGAGGAATTTAAGGAAACACTAAGAAATTTACTCGGATACAAAATATATATTTTACGTTTTAAAGAACGCACGCAAGCGAAATTTCGAGTAGCTATTGGTTGTTACGACTAAAGTGTTCTCTGATTTTTGAAGTAAATTAATCAATTTTATATAAAACCATCGTTATGAGGCCGTCGTGGCGCATGGGCACAAGCGTGGGACTGTAAACGGCAACGGTTATGGGTTCAATTTCCACTCGAGAAAATGAAATATTCAATATTTTCATTTTTTCGCTTTGGTAACAAGACAAAACGCGGCGGTCAGTTTCGTCACTCAATAGAACAGAGCAGAAAAAAAAAGTGTCTTAACAGTAGGTTGCTTCTGCTACCCTTCTGTGTTCGATAAACAGCGTAAAGAAAAAAAAAACGATAAATCCATAATTCGTATGAAATAAGAAATTAAACCTAGAGGAGTGTTTTCAAATGGAATCAGAATATTTCTCTTGATATTCTGTACCTATGGACGTACGAAAGTATGGATATATACTTTTCTAAGGAAATCTATTGGCGTATCTAGAGATATTTTCTGAAATGGGCCTTGACTTTAGTTTCCACATTATATTTTTGTGTAAAAGTTTTACTTTGCGGACAAAATTTTTTGTGAACTAAATATTCAAGGAAAGGCACTGGATACATTTGGGGTGGGCACGGACTACTAGATGCTTACTGATGTCAAGAATGTGATATGATAATTCTGACAATGTATACCGAAAAACAACTAGGTAAAAATATTGACACTATATTGACACTATATATTCATCAATGGCCTCCATCAATGTTCATATTATACAATTTGGAATTTTGAAAGCAAACGAAAGGATTACTAAGTGTTGCCTATATAACAATGCCTAAATCACAATTTTTTAGCTTTACATATCCCACATATAGCATATGGCAGTAGGAAACAAGTTGTAAGATATATGTAGGTATATAATATCTGTTTTTTTCTCTTCTTCTTTAGCTTCACGCTGTATGCCGCACATAGCAGAGGGAACCTAGTGTTAAGACACTCCGTTCCGTTTAAATAAATGTAAAATAAGTATTTCATCTCCTCGAGTGGGGATCGAATCCACAACCAGTCGATTTATATGCACACTTTGTGCCCCTGCGCCACGACTGGCCCTATATAAGAACTGTGTCATGTGATCATTATTTTGTGTGATGTTTGTCGAAAGCACAACCGCTGTTCACAATCTGACAGTGCAACTGCGACCCATCTGCCACATCTCTTCAAGTGTATGTAAATAAAATTTGAGAGAGATATTGTAAATAAAATTTGAGAGATACTCCAAAATAATACAAAAAGTTTTTGAAATCTATTAAAAAGGACACTATTACAAAAAAAAAATATTGTCAATATATTCTTAAAACGTCATCAGAAAGTCACTTTTTAGTCTAGCTGTTAAGTTATCCATTGGATAGAGATATTAAAATTATTTTATTTACAATAATATCAAAAAACACGATAAAGATAGATTAGTTCTATAGTTTTTCGAGGACGTGAGAGAGGACAGGTGTGGGAAGGTCGGCTGAGGAGTGAAATTTTAATGGTGACACAAATGTCGGTGTACCTACTCTATATATTATGAATAGATATGTTACCTTATAAATTTTTACACGTGTGGAGGCGTGGTCTGGGACCTGCATATTTTTTAATACTTCACCTTTCTTTACTTTACTTTTTCTTGTCCCAAATAACGGATTTAGGTTCCGTTACTTAAAACGGAAACAATAACAGAAAAATCTGTGGAATTAGATCAATTTAAAATTAGGTTGGTTCTATTTTTTCTGTTATACTGTAACTAGTATTTTTTTTCCTTAGCTCTTGGTCTCCATATGTCAATATTCAATGTTTCTAATGTATATAACAAAGTGACGTATGACTGGGCTCTCCTTGCCCACTTCACAAATATGCAGTTGTATGAATATATGAAAACGACGGACAAAAACATAAAACTGTACAGTTTATCAATATTGAACCTCTACAGAACCTATTCTTGATAAATAAATTTATCTCTTAGTGACATGTAGGAAAACATATTCAAGTTATTTTTATATTACATTAGTTCGAATGTATTTAGAATAAAAGCGTTGTTCTTTTCAAGAAAATATTGATCAAGAGATGACAAGTTGTGTGGCGGAACTCAACGCTGCGCTTTGTCTTGCTATCAGAGCGAGAGAATAAAAATAATTCATTAACCTAAGGAAATCGCACCCACAATCGTTTTCGCGTTTAAAGATAAACTCTGTACCGCTGTGCCACGACGCGACGGCCTTATAGCGTTACATTTTCAATATTTCAGGTCTTCATAAATATATATAGAAATATGATTGAAAAAGTCTATTCGTACACTTGTTACCTTATACATTTTTAGTTAGCGCCCCAGATTGTCTTCAGTATGAGGAAAAGTAAATAGAAAGTTTAATTTTTACTGAAAGCATACTATATGGACGATTTTGGGATGAAAAGAAACTGTACTGATATTTAACGACTTATTGTTTTATTTTTACTAAAATGATAGATTAGATTTTCAATAATTTCTCCTTATGCTATGAATTACCTCTAAATTTTAATGATAAATTTACAGGTAAATGGAGAAAGGAATCCAGAAGAAGTATATAAGGATTTTCGCGCAGCTATACTACAGATACTTGGTGCAGTTGAAGATCAGAACATGAATGGAGTTGGTGTTGGAGCTCGTGGTAAGCACAGCAGGATCCCAATGTATTATCGTCTATAGTCTTCCTCCATGAAAAAAAAAATCAACGTGAAGCAGTAGTCTGAACTACAAATTGGAAATGTTATGTAAATTTAAAATATTGAGGTCAGTCGTGGCGCAGGAGCACAAAGTGTGACTGGTTGTGGGTTCGATCACCACTTGAGGAGATGAAATATTTACTTAACTTTATATTTCCATTTCTTCGCTCTGGTGTCGAGGCAAAGCGCGGCGTTGAGTTCTGCCAGTCAACACGCAATGCCTCCAGAATTCGGCAGAAAGTGGGGAACGGAATATCTAAAACACTAGGTTCCCTCTGCCTACCCTGCTGTGTGCGGGATACAGCGTGAAGCTGATTTATTTATTTATTTAAAATGTTAATTATTTCTAGGTATACCAGGTGAAATAGTCGGCGTTGAGCCTGCACCTGCGAGGATTCATGAAGGAGACTCATTGCAAGCCCAAGATTTAGAAATTGAAGATGACTTACCAACGGCACCGCAAGTCCCAGTGCCGGTGCTCCCATCTGTACCGGCGGTGCCAGTTGCAACAGATTTGCCAGCGGGACCTAAAGTCCTGCCAGTCAATGGAGTTGAAAGATTATTAAGTCCAAGGGTAGCTAAAATATTTATCATATTTTTTTTATGCACCTTCTGTAATTATGAGTTCGTGTATTACATAGTGAATGAGTTCGTAAATCTATACGTAGTAAAACCTAATCATATATCGCTCTCTTGTGTTTGTTTTACATCAACAAAGACATTATACGTGATATAGCAAAACAGCAAAACATGTTTTTTAATTTAAATGTTTTTAGAGTGAAATTCTAATGTACAACTGTGCATGTATGTAAACTTAACTACTAAGTCATTCAATTTTTTTTAAATAGGTGCTAATATTTTGAAATATTTTTACAACCTTTTATTCAAAAAAATCCTTACAAACTAATATTTGTTCTTTATTTTATACAAAATGAGTGCATATGCCTGTATCAGTTGTAGTCATGAAAATGGTACGGAAGCCTCGGTAGGCAGTCGCATTTAACTGGTTTTTTTTTATTTTATTACGTTATTCGTTCGTTCACTTCGTTGGAAGTTTAGGTTAGTATTAAAATACTTATTAATATTAACGACGGTAAAGTTTTTTAATTTTATTTTAAATTTAACTAATTCTGTCCTGGACAGCCTGAGCTGATACGAGTGCATGGTGTGGCAACCACTCCCCCCACGCTGTGGGTCGTCGGGGGTCCTGGCAGCAACAAAGCAACTTTATGTGAGAGGGCTGTATCACAGAAACAGGGATGGACACGTTTTAGGTAGTTAAAAAAACAAATAACTATGAACTACATATATGTAAATTATATTAAAAATATCAGGGTTGAAGCTACTGCACTCCTTTTACGGGAGCAGCATATAGGAAAAAAAATGTTGAATCTAAAAAAATCATCAGTATTTCTCAACACTTTAGTAGTAGGATTATTCATTATATTATATCATTTCATGATTTTTCTCCACACTGTATTTCGTATGACGCAGTTACGAATATATACTAATAACGCAAATATCTATTACTACAAAAATATTACTATACGTTGCCAATCTGACATTTTGAGAGTTAATAAACCTAAACAACGGTCTACTACTTCACCGCCAATACTTACGACTCGATTTATTGAATGAGGCGTGTACGATCTTATCTTTTTGAGAAGTTTGTGTCTATTATGTTATTCTTAACAAATGGCGTTTTCGTTTTACTATCATTGTAATTTTTTTTATTTATTTTATTAAAAAAAATCAATTTAATATTTTTAGCAAAATCTCTTTTGTTTATTTGTTTAAGGCTTTTATAGAGTAGTTAAAATAATGTTTTCATTTAAAGCGATGAATATCAAAACACTCTTTATAATTGTGTAAAATTTTATATTGTCAATATTTCGCTAGTAAGCGATTACATTCACGCTGTATTCCGCCCATAGCACTGTTGGTAGAGGGAACCTGGGAACACCTAGTGCTAAGACACTCCGTTCTCATTCAGACACTTCCGTTTCCCAATTGCACCTGAATTCTCGAAGCATAAGTACCAAACTCAATGCTGCGTTTGGCCTCGCTACCAGAACGAGGTATTAAAATACTAAATATTCAATTTCCCCCCCAAAATGGATCAAACCCACAACCATCGCGTTTTCATTCGCATATTTGTACCCCTGCGCCACGACGGCTCCACATAAAATTCAATATTAAAAATAAACAGGACAAATATTGGATATTGTCACTATCTTCTTTGTACATTGAGGTTTTTAGATGTAGTTATGCATAGGTATGTTAATCAATTATCTTATCAAGATAACACACGATCCGCCAGTTAGCGTTTGAAAGTTAGAATAGCCGAGTGTGAGTTATCGAATTTTAGTAATTATTTTACTTTATTATTGTTCATGTGCACTGTGTGGTTCTACCCCACTCAGTTGAAACATGCAAATATGCTAAATATTAAAATAAAATACAAACATTATTTTTATTCGATCCCACACTTTACCAAGCCAAAAGCGCGACGTTGAGTTCCGCCTGAAAATTGGGTGGAAAGTGGGGAACGGATTGTCATAACACTAGTTTCCCTCTGCTTACCCTGCTCTATGCGGGATACAGCGTGAATCTAAAAAAAATTAAATATTGTTACAGCGTAGGCCAAAGACTGCGAGTACTAGCCGATGCAGGTGGAGGTCCAGCGTCAGACGGCGCCATATGTCGCGCTGCACTTAGCGCAGGGGAGCTCGTACCTAAAGACCTGGTCACTAAGCTAGTGACTACTGCTATTAATGACGCAGCTAGAAGTGGTCATGGACTAGTGCTGGATGGGTACCCGAGAGATCTGGAACAAATGGAGTTGTATGAAAAGGATGTGAGTTACACTAAATATATATAGAGTCTACGGGAAAACAAAGGAATGTTAAAATTTATTAATAAGAATAAAACTTTTGTTAATAAAATTTGTTTAAGTGAGAAGTTTCATAATAAATATGATTGACATTTCAGATTTTTCAAAATATATTTAAAATATTACAAATAAAAAAATCTATGAAATATTTAAAATTAATATGAATATATTGTTATAGAACTTAATGAGCATTTCCATATCTTTAAAGTCTACGTGGTTTTTAACATGTTTGTTACTTGACTCTAATAAAATAAATTCAATTTGTTTTATAACAATCTTGTACATTAAATAATAAAAATAAAAGCATTTAGCCTAAACTAATCTATATAGCCTATATAGCATACAGTCTATAACTATACATATATCCTCCCTACAGTTCAACGTAACGCCCCGCATGGTGCTTCTGGACTGTTCCAAGCTGCAGCTAGGAAGAGGCAGAAGAGACGATTCAGTCGCCGCTTTCAGGAGACGCCTTGAAGTGTTCAGGGAACTTAGTTTGCCGATGTTGAAAAGTCTGGACCAGCAGCATCGTCTTATTATTGTAAATATTGTATATTATGGGGTATATGTTGTTTTAATATTGAGAACAGTAAGACGGCATCTGATTGGATCATTTCCTCGCTCTGGTAATAATATAAAACGCAGAGTTGAGTTCTGTGACTCAACACGCAATGCCTCGAATGTTTATCGGAAATTGGAGAACGAAAAAACGAAATTAAATCTACTTATTAAACAAAGCGTGGCGTTGAGGTCTGCTACTGTGCAAGGTCTCAAATTCAAGCGGAGAACGGAGTGTCTTAACACTAGTTGCCTTCTGCAGACTCTGCTATATGCGAGCACGGAGCTAAAAAAAAGTACTTATTCTTGATAAGGTTAAAAAAATGTTTTATAATGTTTATATGCTACCTTTATTTACTAAGTAGTAGTTCATAAATCACTCAGTTTTCCGTTTCAATCTAAACAAATAATCATATATTTTTACACCGAATACACCACGATATAATCGATAAGTACTATTTATCTCAAGTATAGTGTTTTATAACCGATTTACTGTTGCGGAGATATAAATATTTACTTCGTATATACTCAACATGTATATACGGTGTTGAGCTCCGTCACTCAACACGCAATGTCCTAAACTGGAACCAGAAGTTGGGGACGGAGTGTCTTGACACTAAGTTTACCTTGATATGCAGGAATAGTCGTGAAAGTGAATTATAGTTTCCCCATTATATTCACAGGTGGACGGCGACACTGATTCTTCAGATGTACAACTAGAATTTACTCGAGTTCTTCTCGAGGAAATGGAAAAAGCTGAAGCCATCGCTGCCATGCCACAGCCTGAACAAGCCAATATTACAACTAATAAACTCAATGGCACTCTTAAAGGTGGGAATATTTCTTATATTTATTTCTTGTTTATTAAAAAGAGATTGGAGTCTCTTATTTTCGCAATGCTTACTTTCACCATTTAACACGCTATGTCTCAAAAATTGAGTGGTAAGTGGGGAACCGTATTGGCGGTTCCATCTGCCTACTTTGCTATATGCGGGATGCCATAAACAGTTGAAGACTATCGATTTGATTACTGATTAAAATTAAACGTGGCAACAATGTACACGTTTTAAAACTACACTTTGCGATGAATTCCGCATATAACAAAGTAGGCAGAGGGCACTTAATGTTAAGACACTCCGTTCCCCACTTTTCGCCAGATTTTAGAGGCATTACGTGATGAGTGAACTCACTGCGCGCGCTCTCCTTATGGCCTAAGATCCCATTGTTTAAATCTGCAGGGATCTATTTTTCTAATGAAACTTACATTTAAGAATGATATTTGATGGTAGAATAGATTACACCAGGGTTGCCTAAAAGAATCCTGCCGCAATCACCTTTAATTAATGTTTTTCGTAACTCGTCTTTGGAGAAAATTGCACTCATATGTTTTTTATGTGATTTCCACACCATTCGAAAGGAAATTGCATAAGAAATTGGAAAACAATGGTTGCCAGCTCCCAGTCTGCCGCAAGCCCAGGGTTGCCTGGTTTAAACAGCTCACTTAATAATGTTAATAATTTGCATTCATGTGTTTTTTTAATGAATTATATATCAAATTAAAGCTTATTTTTTTCTCGACACTATAACACATGATTACCTAGAAAATAACTGCCGCAAGCAAAGGTTGCCATCATTTAAATTATTGATTTGAAATAAAAGTTTCATTAGAAAAACAGATCTCAGCTCTCGGTCTCTCGGATCTAGCTAGACCTATTAACAAAACGAGGAAATGAAATATTAAATATTCAATTGCCTCGAGTAGGAATCATATCTCAACCTGTTACGTTTACAGTCACACGCCTGTGCCCCTGCGCCACGACTGGCCTCCAATTCCAATAAATATAATGAAATTATTTCAAATATTATGTATTGAATATATTATACATATATAATATGTTCTTTCCAATGCATGGCTATCTGTCACTGTGTACAATCGTTACAATATCCAAGGATTGCCTAAAAGGGATCGCCTTAATGTATTTTTTTAAATTACAAATTTTATTAATGTAAATTTATAAAAAAAATATATTTAAAACATGTGGCCCATGAGGGGATCGAACCCGCGACCTTCGCGTTATTAGCACGACGCTCTAACCAACTGAGCTAATGGGCCTGCTGACAAGGTTTAAAATATTGTGCGTATGTATCAGTGAGATAAGTGCTTTATAGTTAAATATGTTCTAATAAATAAAATGTGTTCTTATTAGGGGTCGCAATATCGGACCATTCAAGCAAAACCGGGATTTTCGATATCGACTTCAGAAAAATCCCGGGATCCCGGTTTTTTCGATATTTTCGATATTTTAGTTGTTTGTACCAAAATTAGTAATTTTTCAAGTCTCTTATTTTTAGCGTTAAGTTAGGGGGGTATTTTTAGGGAAGTATAGTCCGTCTAAACTCTTATTGATAATCGGAGGTACTCGCGTAAAATTGCGCAGAATACCTATGCGCGGAAAACGTTCGATCAGTGTTACCCTGTTATGTTGTTTTACCCCACGCTTGACAAATCATAATTAAAATATCTGATCATCTTTATGTTCTAATATACAAAACGAAAATTTTAAAAATTAAATTTATTTTATTTTTTTTTTTTATATTAATATATTCTAATGTAATAATTGTTGCAAAAATTTTATGAGGATATCTAAATATTGAAAAAAAAAATCAGCAGTTCCATACATCATTGTCGAGAAAATGCCTGAAAAGTATTTTTTTTAAGTAATGAACAGGAGTCATTTCAAACTAAACTTCTGCTTTTATAACTAATAAAACATGATATTTATATACTATATACACCTATGTACAACATAAATATTGAGTATGCGTAATACACAGTACTATACAATATGGATAAAGAATTATTTGGCAATATTTAAACTAGTTAAAGATTATATTAAAAAAAATATTGGGTAAATAATAAAAATCTGTTTTGAGG